>VSMD01057661.1:0-101514 GCA_008750895.1 Mirza zaza | reverse complement strand
GTTCTTCATATTTCCTGAGTTCCTTCGCTGATTTCTTCCCATGTCGATCAGTTGTTGTTTCTTTTCTTTAGGTTTTTGTTTGGGTATTCACATGCCTTGTTTAGTTTCTGAGCCGGTAGGTGGTGTCTGTGGGTGAGATTCGACCACTCCCTGTATAATGAGTCAGTAGGTGTCGTGAAAAGGGTGTGCAGGATGCTCTCCCTGTCAGTAGGTGGCGCTTGCCTGGAGGAACAGGCTACGCTGTTGTTTTTGTGTCCTGTTATCAGCTCTTGCTCCTGAAGAGAGAACTCTAGTGCCTCAGGTGGTGGGTGGGGCCCTGGGACTTCCAGGTGTGTCCTTTTCTCCCCTTCAGTGAGGGCTGGTCTAGGAGAGAGTCTGGGCGGAGCTGAGTTGGGTAAGCCCGCCCTCAGGCACCACCAATGTCGTCAGCAGGGGTCAAAGTTCTGTTCTCTGCTTCCAGGCAAAGCTGACAGGGACGGGCTGGAATGGCCCCGCTCAGTCAGAGAGTCTGCGTGTGGGGTGGGGCTGTCCAAGACCCGCAGTCTGGAGCGGGCCTGGCCTCTTTCCACCGTCCCCAACTCCGCGGCTACTCTTAGGCCTCTGTCAGCAGGCCAGACCACACGCCACCAGGCCTCCCTGGCTGTGATGCCAGCGGGGAGTTCCCTGCCGCAGGAACGCCACCTGGGCTGGGTGCACGGCCTCCCTATAGGGGGAGGGTTGCCCTCTAGGACGCTGATCTGCCCCTGAAGTCCCACACACCTCAGCAGGGTGTTCACGTATATCCCTTCTGTGCCCCGGGCAATGTGAGGCCTCGGTGCATGGGATGTGGTCTGCAGGTCTGACCTCTGGGTCTTAGAGTTCAAACTTTGTCCCCACCAGGGAGACGCGTGCCTGTCCCAGTTCACCCACAGGGAGCCCAAGCTGGGTCTATGTCTCTCAGCCTCAGGCTCTGCCCGGTTCTCCTGGGATCACCGTGCCAGCAGCACCTGGGAGGGCTGGCGGGCAGAGAGCTCACAGTCTGAGTTTCCCTTAGTCAGCTGTTATAGGGCCCCAAAAGGGAAGGTCCCATTCCCTGGAGGTGCCTCCGGCTGGTGGCTATATTGTCTCTCTGTCTCTCTGGGCAGCCGCGGGTAGGGTCGGGGGAGGGGAGGAGGAGGCAATATGGCGTCTGCCGCGCGGCTCGGGTCTGTGCACACGGAGGTCCCCGAGGGAGTTGGGAGCCTGGCGCCGCGTCCGCTACTGGCTTACCGCTCACTGGCGGCGGTCGTCGCTGGGCTGGTGTCCGCAGGTCCCTCCGCTTGCTGGGGAGCCCACCAGCAGTCCGGGATGCAGGGGAGGGGAAACGGCGGATCCACCTCCCCTTCCCGCTGGTCCCCGTGCTGCTCCGGGGGTCCCAGCTTCCAGTTCTCCTCCGAGACCTCCTCCCGTGGAGTCTCCCGTGGTCTCAGGTACTCCTCCTGCCGACCCTCATCCGATGTAGGCTCGTCTTCTTGCTTCTTTCTTCTAATTTCTGCTAGAATCTGTCTTTTCTTCAGAGACACTCTGTCTGGCGGTGTTTCTCATCCACCATCTTCTCCACTGTTCTTCGCTGCCCACATTTTTACCTCTGCCTCCTGCTCCCAGATTCCTGGAGTCTCACCTGCTCTCCTTGGACGAGGGCAGTAGCCTCCTCGCTGGCCTGTCTGCCCATTCTCCACCCTACTATTGGGAGGAGTCTCTAAAAGCACACATCCCGCCAGGCCATTCTGTCTAGAAGCCTTCGATGGCCCTGTGCTGCTCACAGGGTAGGTCCCGAGTCCCCTGGATGCAGCACCCTTGGCAGCCCAGCCCCTTTGCCTCCACGTAGCCGCAGCCGGCCACACGGAGCCAGCGCGCGTGCTGAGCGGTCTCGCGGTGCTGCCTCGCTCCTGCTCCTCTCTGCCTGCTGCGCCTTCCTCCCTTCTTCATGCAGCACATTCCTGCCCAGCGTCGGAGGCCCTTAAAGGTTCCTTCTGTAACTCTCCAGCATTCTGCCTGAAATCCACATAAAGGCACCCTTCTCTGCATGCCCAGACCCTTTGCCCACAGTTTTATTAAATGTTATCAAATTGTCATATCACTGTGCATTTTTGTGTCAGTTTCTACCCTGGAGGAGCTCACAGCTTGATGTGGGAGAACTCGTCTTCTGTATTCTCAGCACCAAACACCAGGAACTGGCACGTGTTTGCTGTATCGAAATCAAGTCCAATGTCATCTTCATCTCCTCACCTGCTTCTGGAAGTCCCCCTACTTAAACTATCAGTCGAAAATGCCTGTCCCCGTTCAGACTGCAATGGCTCTCTCAGAGGTGTCTGTGCAGCCAGTGGTAAGAATGCCAAGTAGCAGGTGACACAGGCACAACTTTATTTTGGGTTGCACGTCTAATACAGCAGTACACTTGCACAGTTAAATGCAGGTGTAAAGGTAAATCGTGACAGGAAAGATCTAAAATATGGTGACAATTCTGAAATGAAAAGATCGTTTTTGACTGAGATGCATAAGAATGATGGAGGGAGGATGACGTGTAGCAGGAAACAGAAATAGCAAGACTCAGGTTGAGTTCAGTGCTATAACAAGCAACCTCAGCCACCCTGTGGCCTCCTGGCTCATCCTCCTTCCCTTCCCCAAACCTGGTTCACTGGAGGTCACTTCCTCTTCCAAGGAGCTGAACTTGTTTGTACAACTGTGTTCCTTCTCTGGGTTGAGTTGTAGTTTTGCCTTTAATGGCAACTAATTTATCTATGGTTTGGTCACAGTTTTAAGTCTTTTCCATGTGTATTTATATGTGTGGTTTCTCTCATTAGATTATAAAAGAGCTCCTTGAGCTCAGAAGGCCCTTGGAGTTTTCTCTTCCTCCTCCCCCTTCCCCCCTCCTCCCCCTCCCCCTCCCCCGCCCCTCCTCCTCCCCCCTCCTCCCCCTCCTCCTCCCCCTCCTCCTCCCTCCCCCTCGTCCTCCCTCCCCCTTCCTCTCCTCCTCCCTCCCCCTTCCTCTCCTCCTGCCTACTCCTCCCCTTTCCTTCTCCCCCCTCTTCCTCCACCTCCCCTTTCCCCTGCTCTTTTCTCCCTTCTCCCCCTTTCCCTCTCTCTCTCCTCCCCCTTCTCTCCATCCTCCCCTTCCCCCTCCTTCTGGTCTGGCTCCTCCCGTCCTGTGAGGTGGCCTCCATCGTGTCATCCATCGTCTGGTCCAGTTGTCTCTATTCACAGAGAGGCTCATAGAGCACCATGGTTGGAGGTGTAGACTCTGGAATCAGCTTGCCTGGGCCCCAATCCAAGCTCTGCTAAGGGTTGCTTCTTGACCTTGAATAAGTTGCCATGTGTCAGCTTTCTTATCAGTGAAGATGGGGACAGTGATAGAAGCTCCCTGATAGAAGCCTGCTGTGAGGGCTGCGTGAGCTAATGTAGTAAGTACTTGCTGTTTCATCATTGGCACCTTTCACCTACACAAAGCCTGCGTTCCTCTCGCTTTCTCCTCCTGAGGATGGGCCGAGGGCTCCTTTTCTTTGCTATATTGTAAAGTCTCCTTTTTATGGCTCTGCCCATAATGGCAGCTCAGCGAAGGCCAACAGTTATCCTTGCACGTGGCCAAGTCCTCTTCCTTCAGAGGCGACACCTGTGTCCTAAGCCCCAGCCAGGAGCAGCGTGGCAGCCTTGTTTAAACTATTCTTCCTTCCCAAAGTATTCTTTTCCCAGGAAATCCCCAGTTCCTTCTAGCAGCCAGACTTGCAGCTGTGGAATGTTCTGCCGCCCCACCATGAGTAGCACCGTGACCGAGACGGTTTTGAGCAGTCTTTCCCTCAGCGTCGTCTGCAGAAGGCCCTGCCCATCGGCGGTTCTGCCCACGCAACCTGCCCTGCCCTTCCTGCTCAGAGCCCAGGCGGAACGCCCACCACACAAGCACCGTCACTGCTGCTGACCTCCGGTGCCATCAAAGCCAAGACATGAGACTGCCTCACGGATGACAGATGAGGGGTCACACTGGGCGGGAGAGCAGAGAAAGAGAAAGAGAGCGATTGCTAACCTTTTAGGAGGCAAGAACTGAGAGATTCATCTCTTCTGCTGGTGACAAGCAGCACCCAGTGGCAGCAGTGAGCACCTCGCACCATCACGCCAGCCTTCCTCCATCCCACGCGCGTCTCAGCGTCGCTAACAGATCTGCAGTGTTTGTTAAGGGAAATGCGCTCGGCAGCACAGTGTCTGCTGCTGACCTCCTGTCACTTCATCAGGCCTGGCCTCCCGTCATCGCAGGCTCTAGAGCAGCCGTCAGCGGGTTGTGCGTCGTTCTTTAAGGTTCATGGGAGCAAAGCTCCTCTGGACAAGTCCAGTCTATTCTTGTGTATTTCGCTGCCATGACATGATAGTCAAAATGGACCAAATTGCAGCCCAGCATGAGCCCACAGCTGTATTTCTTCGTCTGTCGTTCATGAGGCTCCTGGCATGCTTGGCCGCGGTGACTCGAGCCGTGAGTGAGGCCCTGGCCGGGGGCCAGTATGTCAGGGTCGCATGTCCCTTGCTTGGTTTACCTGCAGCATGGGCTCTGTGCCTTGCAGCCGTCTGGGAGCAGGTTAACTTCCCCAAGGTGTGCGGTGCGTATGGGGTGGCGGCACCCTTTGCTTCCTTCCCGGAGCCTTCCACTCCCTGCAGCCTCCCGCGCCCTTCCCTTCACGTCTCGGGCAGCTGGAGGGCCCAGCCTCATCCCTGCGGCCTCCCGCGCCCTTCCCTTCATGTCTCGGGCACTTCCGCTGTCGTCATGGTGATGGGGTGCGGAAGGGAATGTGATGGGAAAACTGTCAACTCTGGGGTCTGTAAGGCCTAGGTTCAAGTCCTGGAGATGCTGCTGCCTCTTCCAAGACATTTGCCATGAATAAAGTTCCTGTCTTGGGTCATTTCCCGGAGGCAGGCCCTGAGCAAGGGCTCCTGGGAAAATGCCCCCAGGAGAAGCAGGAGGGAGAAAGGGAAGCCGAGTAGACACAGGGGAGCTGGCCAGCACAGGCGTGATCACAGGTGCAATTCCAGCATCAGCTCCGGCTTGATGCTGCGGGGAGGCCCCGATGTAAATTACAGCTTAGGGTTCACTGGACTCAGCAGATACTCACCCCACAGCAGTCATTGCCCAAATAACCTCTCAAGCGCTTCCCATTCTCTGCAAGTCGGCGTGGACGGTGGGGACAGAGCTCCTCAGCTGGCCCAAGGGCAGTAGTGCGGGATGGTCACAGGCGCTGGCCACTGAAGCAAAGGACACAGCGGTGTGGGTGGGTGCCCAGCGCATCAGGAGGGATGCAGGGGTGTGGGAGGGCACCAGTCCTGTGCCCCTACCTCAGCCCACGGAGCCACACACCCCTCTGTGTCATTGGAGAGCACCAGTATGCATGCCGTAAAGTGGACGTGAGGATGAAGGGTGGCCACAAGTGCCAATGGCCCCACACCTGTGGGAGCATATACCATAGCACCTTCTTTTCCATGCACCTCAGTTGAGAAACTGAATGCTCATGCTATTAATATATTATGTGGAAAAAAATCAAAATATAAAATGGTGTTTCTGGCATGCTTCCCATTTTATACAAACATAAAATATGTTTACACACACACACACACTTAGAAGAAGAGGCAAAGTTGTGTGGTAGATAGATTTTTATGTTTGGTTCTTAATTCCTATCCTAGTTGTATATTTGCATTTTAACAGAGGTCTTGGTGGATACTGTGGCGTAAACAAAGCTTTATTCCCGTGACACTTCCCAGGGCCTTTACTGTATTAAAGTGCATTATGACTTTCCCAGACATAGGTAGCCCACGAAGTGTTCCCCAAACTTACTTAGTGTTGGAACCCTTTTCTCAAGGTGCATCTGAAGGACTGTGATCCCGGGAACCAACTCCAGGAAATGTTAAGCTTAAGGCAAAGGGAAGGTGCGGCTCTCGGGTGCCTTTTCAGGGAATGTTTTGGGGCAAGAACATCTTCTAGTGCTTCCAAATCTCCCTGTGTTGGCACCTGCAGTGCCCACAGGCTCTATCTGCCACCCCGCCCCGCAGCCTGGCAGGTGCAGGGAAGCCCAGGCCCCTGCGAAGCTCTGAGGGATGAGTCCGGTGCGTAGGGATGGTGGCGGCAGGGAAGACTGCACAGGCCACCACGGAGGCAGGTGGGTTGTGCCCGCCGTTGGACCTCGCTCAACGGCAGCTGGAGAGAGTACGGATGAGCCCATGGCCTGGAAAGGCTGGTGACAGCACCGACAGGAGAACATGACCTGCCTGGAGCTGTGACTCCCACTGAGGCCTACCGCACAATGGCACATGGCACTACTTTTCATGAAACAGTTTTGAGTCGTAAAACAGCAAATTTGGAAAATAACATTGCAGGAGAGGCCATCCAAAGCGCAGCTTCTCTGAGAGCCAATGTGACACCAAGATGATGAAGCATCCAAACTCCCAAGCCAGACTGCCTGGGGTGAGTCCTGCCTCCACCCTGCCCCCGCCCTCCAGCCAGGGCCAGCGCCTCTGTGCCTCAGACTCCCCATCTGAACCTGGCATTACCCAGAGACCAGGACGGAGCTGCACCCAGGGAGGACTGTCGTAACAAGGGCTGTGCCTGATTATTGCAATAGAGAGGGAGGGATCGAAATGACTGAAGAGGAGAAACTGGAGATTCTGAGCACTGTTGGTGGGGATGTAGAGCGGTGCAGCCACTGCTGAAAGCTGCATGTTTCTCTAAGAACTAAACATAGGATTGCCATATGACCCAGCAATTCCACGTCTGAGTATATACCCAAAGAAAGGAAAGCAGAGACTCAGACGTATCTGTGCAGCCATGTTCATAGCAACGTTGTTCACAGTCGTCAAAAGGTAGAAGCAGCCTACTTGTCCATCAGGGGATGAATGGGCAAACAAAATGTGGTCTGCACATTACAGTGGAATATTGTTCGGCCTTAAAAAGGAAGAAGATTCCAACACATGCTACAACATGGATGAACTTGAAGATGTTATGCTAAGTGAAATAAGCCAGAAACAAAAGACCAACTATGGTACGATTCCACTCGTGTGATGCACCTCAAGTACTCAAATTCATGGAGACAGAAAGCAGAATGGTGGCTGCTAGGAGCTGGGGGAGGGTTGGGGAGTGGTTATTTAATGAGATAAAGTTTCAGTTGGGGAAGATGACAGAGTTCTGGAGCTGGATGGGGTGATGGTCGCACAACAACATGAATGTACTTAATGACATTGGACTATACAATTAAAAATGGCTAAAATAATGTTAGTATATTTTAACATAATAAGAAGGTATCAACCAAAGAAGAAAAAAGTAGAAATCTACAAAAGCAAACAAGGTGAAGCCATATGTCAGGAAGAGCTTTTCTTTTTTTTTTATTTTAGCATATTATGGGGGGACAAGTGTTAAGGTTATGTATACTGACCATGCCCCCTCCCCCCTGGAGTCCGAGCCTCAAGCATGACGGTCCCCTGACGTTGCACATCTCACTCATTGTGTTTGTATATACCTGTCCCCTCCTCCCCCTCCCACCTGCCCGACACCCGATAAATGTTATACCTATATGTCCACTTAGGTGTTGATCCATTAATACCAATTTTGGTGAGTACATGTGGTGTTTGTTTTTCCATTCTTGAGATACTTCACTTAGTAGAATGGGTTCCAGCTCTATCCAGGAAATACAAGAGGTGCTATATCACCATTGTTTCTTAAAGCTGAATAGTACTCCATGGTATACATATACCACATTTTATTAATCCACTCATGAATTGATGGGCACTAGGGTTGTTTCCACAGCTATGCAATTGTGAATTGTGCTGTTATAAACATTCAAGTGCAGGTGTCTTTTTTCATAAAGTGACTTTTGATCTTTTGAGTAGATGCCCAGTAGAGGAATTGCAGGATCAAATGGTAGATCTACTTGTATCGCTTTAAGGTATCTCCATACTGCTTGCCAAAGAGGTTGAACTAGTTTGCAGTCCCACCAGCAGTGTAGGAGTGTTCCTATCTCTCCGCATCCATGCCAACATTTATTTTGGGGGGACTTTTTCATAAATGCCATTCTCACTGAAGTTAAGTGATATCTCATTGTGGTTTTGATTTGCATTTCCCTGATAATTAGAGATGTTGAGCATTTTTTCATGTTTGTTGGCCATTATTCTGTCTTCTTTTGAGAAGTTTCTGTTCATGTCCATTGCCCATTTTTTGATAGGGTTGTTTGATTTTTTTCTTGCTGGTTTTCCTGAGTTCTAAATAGATTCTAGTTATCAGCCCTTTATCGGATGTGTAGCTTGCAAATATTTTCTCCCATTCTGTGGGTTGTCTGTTTGCTCTCTTGACAGTTTCTTTGGCAGTGCAGAAGCTTTTTAATTTGATCAGGTCCCATTTATTTATTTTTGTTGCTGCTGTGACTGCCTTTGGGGTCTTCTTCATAAATTCTTTGCCTAGGCTAATGTCTAGAAGAGTATTTCCAACGTTTTCCTCTAGAATTCTAATAGTTTCACACCTAAGGTTCAAGTCTGTTACCCAGCATGAGTTGATTTTTGTGAGAAGTGTAAGGTGTGGGTCTTGTTTCAGTCTTGTACAAGTGGCTATCCAGTTTTCTCAGCACCATTTATTGAAAAAGGATTCTTTTCCCCAGTGTATGTTTTTGTCTGCTTTGTCAAAGATTAGTTGGCTATATGAAGATGGTTTTATATCTGGGTTCTCTGTTCTGTTCCACTGGTCAATGTTCCTGTTCTTGCACCAATCCCAAGCTGTTTTAATTACTATAGCCTTGTAGTATAATTTGAAGTATGGTAAATTGATACCACCTATTTTGTTTTTATTACCTAGGATTGATTTTGCTACACGGGGTCTTCTCTGGTTCCATATGAAGCGTAAAATTATTTTTTTCTATATCTATGAAAAATGATGGTGGCATTTTGATAGAGATTGCATTGACTCTGTAGGTCACTTTGGGGAGTATAGCCATTTTAACAATGTTGATTCTGCTGACCCATGAGTATGATATGGTCTTCCACCTGTTTACATCCTCTGCTATTTCTTTCTTCAGTGTTTCATACTTCTCCCTGTAGAGGTCTTTTACCTCCTTAGTTAAATATATTCCAAGGTACTTTATTTCCTTTGTTGCTATTGTGAAGGGAATTGAGTCTTTGATTTGGTTCTCAGTTTGACTGTTATTGGCGTATATGAATGCCTCTGATTTGTGTGTATTGATTTTGTATCCTGAGAGTTTACCAAATTTGTTTGTCAATTCAAGGAGTCTCTTAGTTGAATCCTTGAGGTTTTCTATGTATAATGTCATGTCATCATCGAAGAATGAGAGTTTGATCTCTTCTGCTCCCGTTTGGACGTCCTTAATTCCACTCTCTTGTCTGATTGCTGTAGAAAGGACTTCCAGCACTTGTTGAATAGAAGTGGAGATAGTGGGCAACCTTGCCTTGTTCCAGTTCTAAGTGGGAATACTTTTAATTTTTCCTCATTCAGTATGATATTGGCTGTGGGTTTGTCATATATGGCTTGTATCATTTTTAGGTAAGCCCCATCTATGTCTATTTTGTTGAGCGTTCTTATCATAAAAGGGTGTTGAATTTTGTCAAATGCTTTTACTGTGTCTATTGAGAGGATCATATGGTCTTTGTTTTTGCTTCTGTTTATATGGTGGATAACATTTATAGATTTGCATATGTTGAACCATCCCTGCATCCTTGGAGTGAAGCCCACTTGGTTGTAATGGACTATTTTATAGGCAAGCACCTGGATTCAAGATTGGCTAGGATTTTGATGAGATTTTTTACATCTATATTGATAAGGGATATTAGTCTGTAGTTTTCTTTTTTTGTTGCATCCTTTCCTGGTTTTGGTTCAGGGTTATGTTCACTTCATAAAATGTGTTGGGAAGAATTCCATCCTTCTCGATGTTGTGGAATAATTTCTGCAGGATAGGCACCAGTTCTTCTTTGTAGGTGTGGTAAAATTTGCATGTGAAACCATATGGTCCAGGACTTTTCTTTTTGGGAAGGTTTTTTTATTGCTGTTTCAATTTCAGTACTTGATATTGGTCTGTTCAGGAATTCTATTTCTTCTTGGTTGAGCCTAGGGAGGCTGTGTGTTTCTAAGAAATTGTCCATTTCCTCCACATTTTCCAGTTTGTGTGCATACAGGTTTTTGTAGTACTCATGAATTATGTCTTGTATCTCCGTGGCATCCATTGTAATTTCTCCTTTATTCTTCCTGATGGAGCTTATTAGAGATTTTACTTTTCTGCTTTTCATTAGTCTAGCCAAAGGTGTGTCAATTTTGTTTATTTTCTCAAAGAACCAACTTTTTGTTTTATTAATCTTCAGTATGGTTTCCCTGTTGTCAATTTCATTTAGTTCTGATTTGATCTTAATGATTTCACTTCTTCTGCTGGGTTTGGGGTCAGTCTGTTCTTCTTTTTCCAACTCTCTGAGACGATTCATTAGGTTGTCTATTTGTGATCTTTTTGACTTTTGGATGTACACATTTATGGAAATGAACTTTCCTCTCAGGACTGCTTTAGCTGTGTCCCACAGGTTTTGTTTACTTGTGTCTCCTTTGTCATTTAGTTCAAAGAATCTTTTGATTTCCATCATTTCCATCTTTCTTCATTTATGAAGGGATCATTCAGCAGAAGGTTGTTTAGTTTCTATGACTTTGTGTAGAAACGAGAGTTCCTGTTAGGGTTGATTTCTACTTTTATTCCATTGTGATCTGAAAAGATACATGGTATATGTATTTTTTTAAAATTGTTTGAGTCTTGCTTTTTGTCCTAGGATATGGTCAACCTTAGAGAATGACTCATGAGCTGATGAGAAGAACACATATTCAGTGGTTTTGGGGTAGAATGTCTTATAAATGCCAGTCAGGCCCATTTGTTCTAGAGTTCTTTTTAAGTCCATTATTTCTTTGTTAATTTTCTGTTTGGAGGATCTTTCCTGAGCTGTCAGTGGGGTGTTAAAGTCTTTGACTATTATGATGTTGTTCTTTATCCATTTGTTTAGATCAAGTAGAGTCTGCTTTATGAATCTGAGTGCACCAAGGTTGGGTGCATATATATTTAGAATTATTATGTCTTCTTGTTGAACAGTACCCTTCACCATTATATAGTGACCTTCTTAATCTTGTATTACTTTTGTTGATTTAAAAAGTAAGTTATCTGTAATCAGCACTCCCACAACAGCTTTCTTTTGGCTTCTGTTTGCTTGAAATATTGTTCTCCACCCCTTTACCTTTAGTCCAACTGCATCCTTGCAAGTTAGATGTGTTTCCTAAAGGCAGCAGATTGTATTTTTTTATCGATTGGCTTGTATTTTTTTATCAATTCAGCCAGCCTATGTCTCTTGAGTTGGGAGTTCAAGCCATTCACATTTATTGAGAGAACCGATAGGTGGGGCAGATTTCTGTTCATTATGTTGGGTTGAACTTTGTTGCTTTGTTTTCTGTCTTGAGCCATTGTGGTTTCTTGGCTTTTATCTTTAGCATTTGAGTAGATTTACATTCGTGAGTGTTTATTGTGCTGATCCATGGGTAATACTGTTTTGAGTACTTCTTGAAGGGCTGGTCTTGTCTTCATATATAAAACTTAGTTGTGCAGGGAATAAGATTCTAGGCTGGGCATTATTCTGTTTCAGAAGAGTGAAAATGGGGCCCCAGGCTCTCCTTGCTTGTAAAGTTTCAGTAGAGAAGTCTGGCATTATTCAGATTGGCTTTCCTTTGTATGTTACTTGCTTCTTTTGTCTAACAGCTCTTAGAAGGGCCTCTTTGCCTGATATTTTGGTCAGTCTGATGACTGCATATCGTGATGTCTTCCTGTTTGCATTCAATCTCCCAGGGGTCCTCTGAGCTTCTTGAACTTGTATATCGAGGTTTTTTTCCAAGGCCTGGGAAATTTTCCTCTATTATATCTTCAAATAGCTTATCCAACCCTTGAGTCTTTTCTTGTTCCCCTTTGGGTAGCCCTATAACCCTCACATTAGGTTTCTTCACATAATCCCACATCTCTTGTAGGCTTTGCTCTTCTCTCTTGTTTCTCTGCTCTATCTCTGTGACTGATCTATTTAATTGAAAGGTGTTATCTTCAATCTCTGAGATTCTTTCTTCTGTTTGATCTAACCTGTTCTTGAGGCTTTCCAGTGTGTTTTGTAGTTCCATGAATTGATTCTTCATTTCCAGGAGTTCAGTTAGATTTTTCTTCATTGTTTCAATTTCTTTAGTGAATTTTTGTTCCAGGTCCTGGAATCTTTTGTGTTTTCTTTGTGTTAGTTATCCATTTTTTGTTGCAAGTCATTGAATTTTCTTACAATCCATGTTCAAAATTCTTCTTCTGTCATTTTAGTGGTCTGATTTTGGTTGATGTCCGTTTCTGAGGGGATGATGTTCCTTTTTGGGGGTGTGCTTTCTATTTGGGTTTTCATATTTCCAGAGTTCCTTCGCTGATATTTTCCCATCTGGATCAGTTATTGCTTCTTACCTGTAGGTTTTCGTTTGGGTAATGACATGCCCTGTTTAGTCTCTGAGCCAGTAGGTGGTGTTTGTGGGTAAGATTCGACCACACCCTATATGATGATGAGTCAGTAGATGCCGTAAAAAGGTGTACTGAATGTCCTCCCTGTCAGTAGGTGGCACTTGCTCGGAAGAGCAGGCTACACTGTTGTTTTTGTGTCCTATAACCAGCTCTTGTTCCTCTGGAGAGGCACTCTAGTGCCTCATGTGGTGGGTGGGGCTCTTGGACTTCCAGGTTTGTCCTTTTCTCCCCCTCAGTGAGGGCTGGTCTGGGAGTGAGTCTGTGCGCAGCTTGGCTGGGTAAGCCTGCCCTCAAGCACCACAAATGCTGTTAGCAGGGGTCAATGGTCTGTTCTCTGCTTCTGGGCAAAGCTGTCAGGGAGGGGCTGGTGAGGTCCCACTCAGCTGTAAAGTCTGCCTGAGGGAGTGGGGCCGTCTGAGACCTGCAGTCTGGAACAGGCCTCGCTTCTTTCCACCCTCCCCAACTCCGCGGCTTCTCATGGGCCTCTGCCCACAGGCCAGACCTCATGCCACTGGGTCTCCTATGGCTGCAATGCCAGCCGGAAGGTTCCCTGCGCAGGATCACTGCCTGGCCTGGGCACATGGCCCCCCTTTGGGAGGAGGGTTGCCCTCAAGCACGCTTATCTGCCCCTGAAGGCACACACACCCTAGCAGGCTCATTCACAAATATCCCCTCTGTGCCCTGGGCAATGTGAGACCTGGGTGCATGGCATCTGGTCTGCAGGTCTGACCTCTGGGCCCCAGAATTCACTCCCTGACCCCACCAGGGAGAGGAGTGCCAGTCCCAATTCACCCACAGGGAGCCCAAGCTGGGTTGGTGTCGTTCAGCCTTAGGGTCTGACCTGCTCTCTTGGAATCACCATGTCAGCAGCACCTGGGAGGGCTGGCGGGTAGGGAGCTCACAGTCTGAGAACCCCTCAGTCAGCTATAGGGCCCCAAAAGGGAAGGCCCCGTTCCCTGTAGGTGCCTCTGGCTGGTGGCTATATTGTCTCTCTCTGCAGCCATGGATAGGGTCGGTGGAGGGGAGGAGGAGGCAATATGGCGTCTGCTGCGAGGCTCGGGTCTGTACACAGGGAGGTGCCCTGCGGGAGTTGGGAGACTGATTCCTTGTCCGCTACAGGCTTACCACTCACTGGCGGTGGCCGTCTCTGGGCTGGTGTCCGCAGGTCTCTCCACCCGCTGGGGAGCCCACCAGCAGTCCCAGATGCGAGGGAGGGGAAAGTTAACTGCTCCAACTACCCTTGCCGCTGGTCTCCAAGCTCCTTAGGGGGTCTCTGCTTCCAGTTCTCCATTGCAACCTCCTCCCGTGGAGTCTCCCGTGGTCTCTGTTGTCTCAGTTACCCCTGCTTCTGACTCGCGTCCGATGTATGCTCGTCTGCTTGCTTCTTTCTTCTGATTTCTTCTAGAAACTGTCTTTTTCGCAGAGACACTCTGTCGGTGTTTCTCATCTGCCATCTTCTCCGCCCCCCTGGAAGAGCTTTTCTTATTAGGAAAATATCCACAAGAGCCTGGAGAACACTTTTCTGTGAATGCTTTACAAGTGGGTTTGTGCAACAACTCATGTGCTATTTGTTGACGCAGAAGGTTGGATAATTGACCTTAGAGATCAGTCGCCATGTCTTTATTTTCCACCCCACTATTAAAATCATTAAGACTGAAAAATGCATTATTTATCTCTGAAATGCAAAGTTCCTGTCATTTACCTAAAATGAAACAGAGAAAAGTTTTCTGCAAAACATGTCCAGAGATCCTAAACAGAGGTAAAGAAAGGTTGGTTTTATATATGTTTGTTTAAAAGTTATTTGGGAAATTATTTTTACAGAATTGTTCCAACTTCTCAAAAGCATATGCATGGTGACAGAAACCTTTCGGGGAATGGGTAAATGTGAGGAGCTGTCTTATGCTGGCACACGTGCGAGTGGATGGTTTTCCTATTTTCTTTTGTGGAGTCAAACATTGTTTTGATAATAAATACAATTGACAAAATGACAAAAGTAACATTTGAGAAACTAAATTCATGAAAAGCACATTAAGACTGACATCACTTCTTCTACTCATTTAGAAACCCAGAAATAGAGAGTGAAGTTAGAGAAAAGCAGAATGTATTGCTTATTATAAATGGAAACAGCCTCATGTTAGAGACTCAAATTATGGCCACAAGATAACTCCATGAGGTGGCAGTTCACAGAATCAACAAAACTCTAGTTTGTTTGGAAAGCCAAGTTGCCTATATGCCAAAATACATATTTTGTAAATTTCGTAGCTTACATTTGAAAAGATCAAATCTTAATTCTTCAAGAAGCTGAGTGAAAGGATTGAGAGAAACTGAAGGGAAAATAAAACACATACTCAGCAATTTAAGCATCCTTTTCTGGTCCTGCAATATACATAGTTTGATAGCAATTGATATCATTTGGAAAAAAATATTTTTCTCATAAAAAAAGGCATCAACAAAAGAAAAAAAGTTGCACAAAACACACAAAAAAACTTGAGTTACATGAAGTCCTTGTCAATGAGCTTTTATTGACTCTAGGACAGAAAAACAGGTTTTCTAAAGAAATAACACCCCAAGAAAGACTCTGCCTCTTGGCAAAGGGATATGGGAAGAGCTTCTGCTCCCCGGACATTCTCTGGGGGCATCTTGGTTCCAGGCCAGCCGAGGACCACGCAGCTTCTACTCAGGGAGTCCGCCTGCCATCCCGAACTGGGCGAGAAGCGGAGGGCAAGGTGACTGGCGTTCAGAGGCTGCTGTTGCCCTGTGAGGGACCTTTGGCACACTGCTTTGACCCCATACCTCCGTTTCTCCTTTAAAAATTAGTGTGATAAAAGCACAATGGTTATTTTGAGCTTATATGTAATGTCCTAAATTTGTATAGGGATGTAGAATTCATAAGGTGCCTTCTTTGCTGTCACCTGGTCATGATGCTCCCAACTCTCATCATATTAAAGCTTTGGAATCACAAAGGACTTGTCTCAAGACATGAGTTTCCTGGATGTGGTGAGAAGTAGGGGAAAATGGCGTCTGGCACATGGTAGATGCTCAGGAGTAGTCAGTTTCCTCCTCTCCCACCGTGCAGATTGGTGTGAGTAGCATTTTATTATGCAGGTGGGCTTGAGAGAAATTAGATGACAGCTCTCAGGCTAGGTAGGTAATAAATAGCAGAGCTGAGGTGAGAATCATGATCTTCTGGCTCCAGCCAAGGCGAGGGGTTATTTTGTTCCTTTTCTCTCATCCCATATTTCCAAAATTCCTGTAAAGTTGTGTTCATGGAAGAGTGTCAGTTGGAAAGCTGGTGGGGTCAGGCGAGGAGGTGGCATGTGCAAAGGCCTCTGTGCACAACCTCTGCCAGCTCCATTCTGCCTGCGGCACAGGGGCCTTGGTTTGCTTTACGGCAGCTAGTTAGTTGCCCGGCCTGTTAATTGGGGCTACCTGCCCATGTGGACTTTGATGGTTCTGAGGGAGCTCAGAAAAATGATCCAGATTTATTGTCACATAAAAAATGGGCAAATAAAGAGCTTTCCTCCCTGCCAGGTGTCCCAGTGGCTTCACTGGGAGCCACAAACCACAGTTTCCATTCTGCAGTCCAGCGAGAGACAGAGCAGGTGACCTGAACAAGGCACCATGGACTTGCTGGGGCTGAGGCTGCTGTTCGCAGGGCCAGGCAGAGAGGGAGTTCAGAGTGTTCTCTGTGTCTGAAACGCACTGTGCGGCTTGAGAGCTGGGAAAGGAAGTGACCCCCTGAGCATTCCTCTCAGTAGGTCTACTAGTGTGTCGCTTCCTCTAATTTAAACATGTATGTTTGCATGTGTAGCACTGAAGCGAATTGCTGAGAAACCTTCCGTGCAGTCATCGGTAGAGGTGCCTTGCCTGCATGGACTCAGTCACATCTGCACCCCGAATGCTGACCAGCGTGTTCAGGGCCAGCAGTTTCACCCAGCAAACCACCAGCTTTCCACCCAGGGCACCACAGCCTGGTGACCCCCATACTCAGCCATCCCCCAAACAGCCCTTTCATTCAGCAAGGCACCTTAAAACACAGCGCGTGCGCGTGCGCGCGCGCGCGCACACACACACACACACACACACTGGCAGTCTGGACCTGTGTGTAGTTGGACATTGGCAAAATGATTTGAGATCAAAGCTTTCTCTAAACAAAGTCCTTCTCCTACTCAGCCCTGCCAGAGACAGTCTGAGGCCGCTGTTACCTTCTGAGTGCGGTCGGGCCGGCGTGGGCGACCGCGTTGACTGTGTGCACGCCAGCAGCCAGTGCTGCCTGCGTGGCCTCGGTGCGGTGAGGGTCCCTTCCCACTTTGACATGGCTGAGGGCCTGTGCCATCTACTAGTCTTCTGTTCTGACTGCCTCTTTGGCCTGGCTTTGGGTGTGGGCTGGTGAAGCAGCGTTGCCTGGGCCTTAGTCTGCTGTCCCCAGGCCCCTGCACAGCTGGGTCCCTTGGGGCTGGATTTGTAGGTCTGACATTTCAACCAGTTGAGTCTTTCCTTTGACTGGGAAGCACTGGCTGAAACGCTGCCTTCTGAAGTTCCTGGCTCAAGTGTTCCTCTATCGGCAGCAAGATGGTGACTTAGAGAGTCCACCCACTCTCGCCCCTTGACCCTTAGTAGTTCTTGTGATCAGCTCACGGTCACTGTGGAAGGTGCAGGAAACCTGAGC
Organism: Mirza zaza; assembly: GCA_008750895.1. Taxonomy (NCBI): domain Eukaryota; kingdom Metazoa; phylum Chordata; class Mammalia; order Primates; family Cheirogaleidae; genus Mirza; species Mirza zaza. Next base: position 84,303 of record VSMD01057661.1, on the reverse strand, counting down.
CTGAAGCAGTGAGGTGCAGCGAGAGGCAGCAGCCCGGATGGAGGCAGTGCTGGGAGCACCCAGGAGGCGGCGGCCTGCCGACAAAGGGAGGGTCCCCGCGCTCCCCGTGCACCAGGAGGCCGAGGCTGAAGCCGAGGCCCCTTCTGAAAAGGGAAGGCTGTCAAACCCCAACAGGGCAGTTGTGACGCTCAGGTGAGATGATGAGAGCGACGTCTCCTTGGACATTGCGGAGCGCGCTGCAGGTGGAGCCGTTCTAACCCAGCCCCGCGCCGTGGACGCCGGCTCCCGCGCCAGGCCTGGGCCGCGCTGGGCTTCCGGGGCCTCCCCGTTGGTGGCCAAAGAGAGATGTGCTATTGCTGCCTGGCAAAAATGGATTGTTTGTGATTACGATTCGCCTCTGATTTTAGAAAGTGAAATGAGTAAAATGTATGCAGGTCATGGAGGCTAAAGAGCCTTTTCATATCAATTTGGGAGGAGTTGTCAGCTCGATTTATCACGCAAGTTCTGAGACAGGCTGCTGGGGTGCCGCCAGAACCCCGACAGACGCCTGGGCTTCCCCGCCGACTGTGCCCTGCGTGTGGCCCAGCCCCTTGCGGGCTTGTCAGCAGAGGCACCCACTGGCAAAGTGGCACTGCCACCTCCCAGGTGCTGCCGCTTCCCACCCTCTCCCCTTTGGGCTCCCTCCTCCTCTGCAGCCCCCGTGCCAGTCTCCCTCGCACGCCTTCCTTGAGTCAGCTGTCCGTGACTGGACAGCACCTGGGGTTTCTGCGCCTGTCTCCCTGCACGCCTGCCTGGTGACCTGCCGGCAGGGTCAGGGCCTACGGGAAGACCACACTGGAGCGGATGCTCTTTCGACCCCACTTCTTTGCCCAGAGGCTGCGTGGCCTCCCTCACTCGCCTTAGGGCTCCGATCACCGGTTAGGCACGCTGCATAGACCACACGGTGGGCTAGGCTCGAGAGTCTCTGCGGGGTACAACCGGGCAGATGGAAATTGAGCGCAGGAGTTTGCAGGTGAGATTCTCCCTGTGAGGGTGAATGGCAGGGTAAGCTCATGCACCCAACAGCCCTTGTGGAACCTCTCCCACCACAAGCATTTCCCACGCACCTCCACGCTCGCTGGGCTTCCACGTTCCCTTTGCCTTCAAAGCAAGATCAAAGCCTGTCTGTAGCCCTTTCAGGCTGATGAGGACACAGTTTGAACTGCATCAGTGGGTTTTCCATTAGTGTTTTTCTTGTTTTTTTTCTTGCTCAGAGACCATGTCTTCCTCTCAGAGAGCTGCTCCGTGTCATCTCCTGCTGCTCTGATCATGCAGGGTATTGTCCTAAAGGGCAGGAGGGAACAAGGACACTGTAGTGCAGAAATGGGGCCGGCCCCTCAGTGTGACTTGGGGTTATGTGCAGTGAGGCAGGGAGTCCAGGGGTCAGGTTCCTGCTTCATAACCACGACAAGTTCCTCACAGCACCAAGCAAAGGCCTTGTGTTTACAGAAAGAAAAAAACAAATCTGTGATGCGTGGTCCTTCTGAACTTGACCCGCATTCTCTCTGGGTGGAGAGGCCAGCTCTCAGCCTGCCTGAGAGGGCACACTGGGCAGCCAACTCACAGTCAGCCAGTGCTCTGTGACGGAGGTCGCAGAGACGTTGGCCTCTTGGCAGGTGGCAGTCCGCTTTCTGAGAATAAATTTGTGTGCTTATCACCAGTAACAATAACGTGCCCACTACGGCCCCCTAAACGTGGCTCCATCATCTCCGTTCCAGCTCTTATAGGAATGAGTCCTTTAGCCTCTTCGTGCAAATCATCCCACGCAGGCCGAGCTAGGTCTGGCCACGAAGCTGTGCAGATCCTTTGCCTGCAGAGGAGGGACCGCCGTCCTGCACAAGCACTGTGTGTCTAAGGCTTAGGGCCCAAGTGAAGGTGGCCTGTGGAGGGTATTTGGGGCTTAGTCTGAAAAGAGGGTGAGCCCTGGTGTGATCACACGACAGATGCTGGCCCTCTCCACTATTGTGGAATCCTGAGAGATTAGACTTGGTACAAGGGCAGAGAGTCTAACTCTCTCATGGCTCAGGGAGTTGGATCCTGAAGCAAGCTCACAGACATTCTTTATAAGTTCATGCGTGGCCAGTTACGCAGGGGTCTGCGTGGCAGGGGCAGACTGGACTGACATCAGGCTGGGTGTGCTGTCTGTCTGCCGTGCTGGGCGCATGGCCTCAGTGCAGCTCTGGTTCGGACCCTCCACACAGCCCCACCAAGGCAGGCTCAGCAGTCCCCTCCCTGCCCTCCACCTCCTCCCAGAGGGCCGTCTCCTCTCCTCTGCCTGCGGAACTCAGTGGAGCCTGGACATGCAGAGCCTCAGCCCGCCCCGTCCTCACCTGGCCAGGGCCTGCCCGGGCCTGATCCCGAGCCGGGGCGTGGGGAGGGAGACAGCCTCCTCACTAGGACGTGTTTTCTCTTCCTGTTTCCACCCAAAGGCCCACCCTGACCATGCATGCAGCCTTTGTCTTCTCCTGCAGGTCTAAGCAGGAAAAAGACAATGATTAGGTAAGGGAACGTAAGAGCAAAACCTTCTGGGACAGTTAAGAGAGACCCCAAAGACCACTGTCCGCAGAAACGAAAACAGACACCTACACACGGAGCGTGACGAGTGTGGCACAGGCGACATTGCAGGGCACACAGCAAAGAAATCTCAGGCTTGTTGCTGTGGGTAATTCCAATGTGATGAGTATAACTTTCCTTCTTTCAATAAACAAACATTTATCAAATAGTCACGGTGGTTGGTCCTGGGAATTCAAGATCAATACGATGGACCTCTGGCTTTGAGGGCACGGCTGCCTAGAAAGCCAGACTAGCACGTAAACAGACAAGAAGCTACGGAATCATGGAAGTGCCTAAAGAGATTTACTTAATAAGCTGTACACATCAGAGGGGGGAGTCATTCTTTTTTTTAGGAGAGATTCATTTTTTAATGCCTCTGCACGTCTGGCTTTGTGCTAGGTGCTGGAGACACGTGAAAAGGAAGCGGACACAGTCCCTGCCCTCATGGGCTTCCGAGTGCATGAAGGCACCCCCTCTGCCGGGGAGCTCAGACAAGGCTCCATTCGGGAGAAGACCCAGGTCTTGGAGGAAGAGCTGTAGTTGCTCCACAGTCAGGGCGGGGGAAGGCTCTCTAGACAGAAGGAACCCAATACACAATAGTATAGTAGCCCCCTTATCTTCAGGGGGTACGTTCCAAAACCACCAGCAGGTGCCTGAAACCACGAATAGCACCGAACCCTATATATATATTTTTCCTATACATACATACCTATGATAAAGTTTAATTTACAAATGAGACACAGTGAGAGATTAGCAACAATAACTAGTGATAATGCAGAATGATTATAAAAATTGCTATTCAAAACTTCATGGAGAGAAGATTCGTTCTTGGCAACCTCAGCATATGATTGTTTATCTTTCATTATTAAGTCGAGAACTTCCCCTTTTCACTTTAATGAAACCATTTCTGGCTTCTGGCTGGCACATCCGTGTTGCCCGCGTCACTACACTTGCACTTTGGGGCCAATAGGAAATAAAATAAGGGTGGGCTGAACACAAGCTCTGTCATGCTGTGACAGTTGACCTGGTAACCCAGAGGGCTGTTAGGCAACTGGCATAGACATCCTAGAGACGCTGGACAAAGGACGACTCATGTCCTGGGTGGGATGGCACAGGATCGAATCACACTGCTCAGAACCACACAAAATTTGCAAGCGACACACACAATTTAAAACTTATGAAGTGTTTATTTCTCGAATTTTCTACTTGATATTTTTGGGCTGCGCTTTTCCGTGGGTAGCTGCAACTGTGGAAAGTGAAGCTGCCAGTGGGGGACTCTGTAGTAGATATGCAGGCAGGGCCTTTGGGAGACATTTGAAAAGCTTCTCCGTGTATTATTTTGCAACTCTAGCCCCATCTGACTTTTCAACTCCAATTCTTGGATCCTATGAGTAATGGAAAATACGACTATTTTGTGGAGATGCCACTCGAAAAACATTATCTAAAATCTTAGGCTTTGACCATGGGAGTTGGAATGTTCTCAAAAATTTAGATTAGGATAAGCCAATCCTTCTGTCCATTAGATTTCTACAGAAATCATATATAAACCGACAGCAAACGAGTCTGGATTTCAGTAAGTTCTGGAGTTGCAATTTGCATGAGTTGCCTCTTCCCACTAAAAGATCAAAATACTAACTCTTTCTTTAAACTCTGCACCTCCAAAATAGTGTGAAAATGCAGCGATTACCAGAGTCAGTAGACACTCACATAATTTAATTTCCATAATGGATTTTATTTTTTAATGTATTGTTCTTCCAGGCCAGATTTCTCACCATTCATGTCCCTAGCAAGGAGTCGGTTTTGTTTCTCTAGCTGTGTGCACTCTCCTTCCTGAAATCAAGAATACAGAATACACTCTTTAAGAAATGTAGCAGGAAGAGATTCATCCTTGTCCACTTAAATATTCATGACAGCTTGCATTTTGATTCAAAAAGACACTTGTTTATTTAGATAAGATTTAATTTATTCATAATTTACCTAAATTTGCGGGAGCATGCATGTACATTTTAGCGTATAAATAGCATAATACATAAAACATTACTGAAGCATGCAAATTGTACAGTGGCAGCAGTGGAACCCACCAGGATGTTTTAGGGAGATAACACATCTCCGCCAGAGCAAAGACCTTAACACAGTGGCCTGGATTGTTTGCTGTAATATGCTGACTCATCGTCATCTCTTTACCCAAGGCAAACTTCTCATTAAAAACAAAATGTATGTAGCATAAAGTGGTGTCAAAGAACAGCTTTCTGGACTGATGTTATATTTCCTCCTCTCCTCCCTGGTCAAGAGTCACTACCTTCATCGTTATACATCCAGCCCCTTCTCCTCCAGACCAAACAAAAGGATCCCAAACTTTCAGTGCCCTCTACATCCCCAGAGTGAATGAATGAAAACCTTACATTCATATTCATCTATCTAGCTAATATTCATTGCCCACTTGTTGCAGGTAAACACTGTTTTAGACTATTTCAGCGGCCTCTCGGAGCGCCTTATCTTTTTCCCTCAAAAGAGAACGTGCTCTCTGGAGGCAGGTGTCATGTCTTATTCGCCCCCCATATGGTAGCACCCAACCCTGAACCTGGCCTATTGTACATGATCGATACATGTTGATTGTCTTGATCATTATTTTTCAGCAGCATATAGAAATTCTTAGAAATAGAGACAAAAAGTCACTTTCCATGAAAGTTGTTTGCGTGATAAACTTTCTCTGACTTGCGCTGGCTAGGAGCCTGACATAAGGGCTGCCCCCATTCGTCCTGCCCCCATAAGGGAAGGCGAGCAGGCGCGTGGGCAACTGCCTCTGCGACTCTTCCTCCTGGGCGTCCGGGGCTCTGCAGCCCATGCCCCGTTCTGGGCCCGGAGCAGGAGTGTGAGGGGCACGATCTGAAGTGAGCATGGAAAGATTTAAAGGAAGGGAATTTGTTGGAGCCTTTGCTACCTAAAGGCATTAAACTTTATAATGCCAAACAAGTCCTGTTTTTCTTTATTTATGGATCATATATTTCCCCCCTTTATTACTGCCATACCTTTTTCCAACCTGACAGCTGATAACACTGAAAACTCACTGTTAGCAAAAAATTCCATTTACCATTCCCCATGACAATAATTTTAGAATTAAAGGGAAAATTACATATACATCTATATGCACAATTATTCATATTTATTTTTAGCCCTGAACTCATACTCTACACTGAATGTGGACTTGGAGTTTAGAGTCACATTGGATCAGAGGGGGAGTCTTTAAGAAATACAACCTCAAACACCCTCTCTCACCTGTTAACTATTAACAGAAAAGAAATATCAAAGCAGGTCATCCTGGTTTCTCCAGAGGTGGCGCAATTTGTTTTCAGTTTATCAAATGTGGCAGTATGGCAGAGATTTGTTTTTCCCCTTGATTGATTAGAGATATTCCAAAGGGCCAATCTGCCCCTCAGGTTATGTCAGCCAGTCGTCTTGTTGAAGTCCCTTTGCCCTTGGCTTGCTATGCAACTCTGCAGGAAGGAAAGAAACAACGTAAGAGATGAAATCCACAGGGGGAAAAGAAGAGAGGAATCAATGTGTTTTAAACATGATGACAGGATGAGTCGTTTAAATTGCTTCTACACATTGATTTAAAGCATGCCAGTAGAAACCTCTATTATGTTAACAATCTTTCCCTTCATTTCAATCATTGTAGTTGCTGTATCTTATTACCTTTCAGACAGATGATGCCCAAATACAGTGTTGAGTTTTAAAAAGCTTTTTTTGTTATTATTATTTGTTAGAGGGATGATGGGCAATGACTTAAAGGTCTGGGGAAAGGATTAGTCAACATAAATAATGTGAATTCCAAATAACCCAAGATAATGATAAATCAACTGTGCATTTAACTACAGATTATATCCTCGATGTATTTCTGTAAATTGCAGTTCTTTCGGGCTTCAAGAGCACCAAGAGATAGGATGTATTCCTAGCGACAGACTGCAAGTTGTTAGAAATGGATAGCAAGTGGTTGTCCCATGTGAAATAAACAGAACTTCCAGTGTGAGAGACAGTGCTATGTTTTGACAAAAATCACGTTTAATCACACTAGTTTGTCATTGAAATACCATTGCTAGACCACTGATGTCTTTCATAAAATTGCCTTTTGTTAGCCTGCCTGCTCTTGGGTTCAGAGGAAATGGCGCCGTCACGCCCTGCTGCGCGGCACTTTCACGCAGAGTTCCTGTGTGGCCACTGTGGTCAGGAGGGCGGGAAGGGATTTATTTCAAATCTGGACCTCTGTTCTAGACAAGATCTGACTCCCTTGTAATGACTAATACTATGAAAGTAACCCCATGATAGAGACTGCTACCCATCGATTCACTGTGTTTCTGTTCCTGCTCCGAGTCTAGAAGCATCCTTACATAACAGGTTCATAATTTTTAATTCAGGGTTTTGAAATATTATCTGAGCTATGTTTGGAAGTTTCCTCCGTTTTTGCACTCAAGGATAAAGCAAGGGCATTCGTTGAATGTCGACTAGCTATCAGACACGGAGGAAGCATTTTTCCATGGCTGTCCCCTCAGGCTCAAGAGGCTGGTTATATTAAACCCATTTCACAGTTGAATAAACTGGGTTCCAGATAAAGTTGTTATTTGCCCAAGGCCTCACACTTGTTAAAAACCGAGATTGGACTTGAACCCAATTGGCCTTTTACTCCAAAACTTGTTCTTTCCTCTAAACCATGCTGCTCTGAAGGTGGTGTTTTGTTCATTCTTTCAACCAAAAAGATATTGAGCACCTCCCCAGGTCGGGCCCATCACCTGTGCGGGACGGAAATCCCGGGCGGCCCGCTGGCGCAGCCACTCGGGCTCTGGCGCCAGGCCAGCAGCAGCAGTGTGCGCGAGAGCGGCCGAGTGGCGGCGGCGCGCCGGGCACTGTGTGAGGGGGCCCGAGCCGGCGGGCGAGGACGGGCTTCCTGAAGGCAGCGGCCCTGCGCTGAACCGCTCCGTGAAAGCCCTTCCTTCTGGTGATGTCCATCGAGTGTGCTGGGCGGTCGGAACTCTTTTATTGACTCATTCTGCAAAGTCTGTGAACATTTTCTCTTCTCTCCGCAAGTCATGCACATAAAGAAAGCGAAAGCTGGCTGCCCTTCTTGCTACCACATTCTTTTATTTGGCAAATAAGAAAAAAATCATAACTCCATCCTCTAGGAGTCTCAGACAGGCATCGTCACCAGACTATTAGTGCAGTGAAGACCTTTTGAGCAGTTTGGTCTAACTTAAGTTCAGGCACTTGGTTCATTCTCCACACCTGCGTGGCTCAGGCCCTCAGCACATCCCTCAGTGTCCGGTAGAGGAACGAAGGCTATTTACCAAGGCTTTGCTGGAGTGAGGATTTATATCAGGCAAGCACCTTAAAGATGGAATAGTTATCCTGGGGCACCTTATTCTCTCCCTAAAAGCTCGGGCTCACCCTCGTGCGAGTTACGCCAGCTGTGCTGTCACGAGGAACAAGAGACCACATCACTCTGACATTAACTGCAAGTTCAAGAGGGTTCCCAAACCAACCTCAAGTTCAGTCATTTTCTGGAAGGATTCACAGAACTCACTGAAAGCTATTATACTCATAGTTAGGGATTAGTACAGGGAGAGGATTAAAATCAGAGAAAGGAAAAACAACATAGGGCAGAGCCTGGGAAAGTACAGACTCGGAGCTTCAGTTTTCTTCTCCTAGAGGCAGGGCGTGTCGCTTCTACCATGTCAGCACATAACAGCACACACGGGCGCCACCAACCGCAGCCGCTCACCTGCGCCTCAGTGCTGAGTCTCCACTGGGTCCCCGCCACCGAGGCATGACTGACTGATGGACGGACTGCGCCGTGGTGGATCTCAGTCTCCAGTCCACCGATGTCACTGACCCAGGCCCTCACGTAAGACTATCCGAGTGTGACCCAAGACCCCAGGGCAAGCAAAAGCACTAGAAACACTAGCAAAGACACTGGCAAAGGCCAGCCTCTTTTTGGACGAGGTTAAATTCTTTGCAACACCACCCTTCAACGAGACACTCCTTCATGTGGAACCCGTGTCCCCCGGTGCCCCCAGCGCTCTGTCCGTGCCTCTGTTTTCACTGATCATTTTGCAGGCTCCTCGGAGTGGGGACCACATCTGAATATTCATTTTGCCTCCAACACTCAGCACCTTTAAGATCAGGCACTTAGTTGTTGTTTAATAAATTCTAGTTGGTTTTCCTTTTTAATGTGATGGGGGAAATCCATTTTTATTTGGATTTCTAAGGAGTTTGGATCTTTCTGGCTGCTTGTCTTTTTCTTTATGGCTGATGTTTAGTTTATTTTAATAGAATTCTTACTTTACATCCAAGTCCAGGACATCAGCCTATGAAATCCTGGGCTGGATGGATCTTAGCATCCACTAGCAGTCTAAGAACCTTTTTAAACCTGAGCAAGCACCGTATTACTTTCCTGGGCATGTCAATGATGTTTGTATCAGAAAATTATTTCCTGGTAGGTATAGAGCCCAAACCAGCTATTCCTTGATTTGTATTTTTTCTCCACGTGGTGACATTATTAAAGAGTCCACAGGGGAATTCAACCCAGTGAAAATTAATGACAGGATTTGGATTAGAAAACTCTACTTTGAGAGAAACAGACAATTTCAAAGAAAATTATGGAAAGTATGGAGGTGCCAGGAAAGCTACTGCAAAATACACAACTGGATGCACCTGTTTTGTCCCTGCTGTTTGTTGCCATGTGTTTGTTGTCATATGAGTGGAGCTGCTCTGCTCTAAGCATGATCAGTAGGAGGAACACTCACCAAAAAAAGTAATGATTTGCTTGCTCTCAGCTTCTAATTGGTGCCAGCTGTGGAGAGTTCCCAGCGTGTCTGGAATGGTGGCACAGACTGGGGCCACTATGCCAGCTGCACGTAGGAGAGTGCTCTGGCAGTGCCATTCCGTGTAGCCTGGCATGGTGCACGCCACTGAGGAAGGGCTGCAGGGACGTAGTTGCTGAGCTTTCTGTCGTGAGCATTTTCTCCTTCCAGTTGGGGTAGGGAAAAGCTCTTAGGTGGCAGAGTTTCAGACCAACGGCATCTCAAAATAATTTTCAGCAATGGCATCGACAGTGCTCTTGAGTGAGCTAATTTCTAATTTCTGCTCAACAGTGAGCGGCCAATATGATCTTCAGTGTCATGGGTTTGCTCTCTCTCCTGTCAGGAGACAGAGTCTGAGAGAGGGGATTCTTGGGGCTTCCGAAAAGACAAATCATTTCCACATTGTATCTAAGATTCTAGCTTTTCTCTTAGGCCCAAATTGGATAAGGTGTTAACTATGATACTACTTAGTAGTTTCAGCCTAGCTTTGACCCATTCTGGTGGCTGCAGTCATGTGGAAAGTAAACCCTGGAAAGAAATCATATGCCCGCCCAGATTCTGGGTCCTGTGAGCTGTGGTAGCCTCAGCTCTCAGCCTGCAAAGTAGGGTCAAACGCTGGGATCCCAAGACCCTAAAGAGTGGCTCCAGGAATTGCAGGTGAACCGGCATTAAGCCACAAGTTAAATTCAATATGTCTTGCAGTAGGTTCAATGGTGGCATTTTAGCTAATACTGGCACATAAAGTAGAAAAAAATCTTAAAAGAACAGAAAACAAATTTTCTCCCCAAAACTTGTACATTTGGGTGGATGCATTTGGAGGCAGGAACACTGAGAACAGAAGACATTGTGAGAAAAGATGTGATGGGCCCTTCAGGCTGAAACAAAATGTAGAGTTTTGAAGGAATAAAGCCTCGGGAAGCAGCAGAGTGTTAATTCTTTATCACAAGTCTGGAGTCAGATATAGGCTGAGCCGCATTTTCAGGAGTGCAAGCCATAATCAGACCTGTAAAGACAATGAGCAAAGAGAAATGGGCCCTCTGGAAGACGGGGCAGTCTGTGCAGGGTCTGAAACGGGGGTCTGTTGAGCAACAGCAGAGAGCCGTGTGTGTCAGCACCTGTCTGCCTACCTGGGGACGTGCTGTGCTGGGGCTGACGGTGCGAGGCGTACATTCTTCGCACGCGTTAGCATGGCAGCAGCTGTCTTCACGAAGGAATTCCAATTTGCCTGTTTCAGTGTGAGGAAACACTCGCGTGACTCCACTCCCTGCTGTCTGCGTGCAAGCTGCTGATATGCAAAGGGCGCTGATTAAGTGGAGCCGCCGAGGAGCAGATAGCGACGGACGCGTGGCTAATGCGGCACGTGACGTATGGGACAGTCCGTCAGATGCATCCCTCTGCCCACGGGGACCTGGCTGTGCAGACCTGCAGTGTGCAAACTGGCCTTGGAGCCACCAGTGAGTCCAGGCTGGCGTCAGTTATTGTGTGCTTTGCTGCAGTGTGTGGGCGCACCTGTTCTCGCGCCCGTCACCTCTGCAGATAAACCCTGGGCTGAGGGAAGGGAAGACTGGGCCCCCATGAAAGCGATCTTGCTTCCTCTGCGTGCCTTTTGCAGGAGGAAGGGTGGTGCTGGGTGATCAGTCACTCCTGCCTGAAATAGCTGGAGACAAGCATCTGGAACACCAGATGAGAGAACTCAATGATCCCGTTATAAGGATAACAGCGGTGAGAAGAGTCTACGGACAGCCGTATGCGGACACATTCAGTTGATGTAAAGGTGACGTGGCAGCCTGAAATTTGGAATCCTCTGCTTCGGGAAGCTTCAGTGCAGACCTTTCACACTGTTTTAGCATAGCTTAATCTGTGCACCACAGTGAAGTCTACTTGAAAAAGCCCATGCTAAAAGGAATATGCCATCTGTGCACCAAACAGAAACACAGAAACAAGCACTGTTTGTCCTTAAAGAATCAGAGCACAGGGAAGGAGTCCAGACCAAAAAGGAATAGGTTTCCTATTTCCCCAGCTGCTGTGTCCCAGGTCACACTCACCCTTTCGGAGTCTGCATCTGCCCATTAAGACACGTCTAGCGTGCAAACCTAACGCTGCTTCCGAGAGAAGAGCCCTGCCCGGGGAGAGCCTACAGGAGCACTGCAAGTTTACTCGATGGGTCTGCCATGATGAGGTGCAGGGTGCTGGCTCTCAGTCATTTGGAAGGTGCACGAACCTGATGCCTGGAAAGACTCCCAGCCTCAAGCTTCCCTCAGGATCATCTCAGCCACCAGAGGAGGGAGGGGCTGCCTTTATGTACATGCACTTCTGGGATCCTTACAGGACCAAGTTTATCTTAAGGCAGTTCTAACTTTCACATGTTTGCTTATTCATTGTCTCCATCACATCTGTCTCCCAAGTATGTAGTCCACGGTGAGACTTCCCTTTCAAAACACATGTACATTGAGCCCTCTGCCTTACACCAGTAGATGCTGTGTGCACATTTCATACAGCACTGAGCCAAAGAGATGTTTTTTCACACCTGTGTTGATTCTGTACGTGCTGCCAGCGTGAGAGTGACTTGACCCTGTCATCCCATCTCAACTCCCTCTTGCTGCGGAATCTGGGACATGTGCCTCATTTTCCTCATCTTCAAAGTAAGTGCAGAAATACTAAATGGAGAAATAACATTTAATTTTTTAGAGTTTCCAAGATTTAAATAGTGTAAAACCAATTAAATATGAAGCCTTATGGAACAAATCATTTGTACGGTTTAGATAGATAGATGCACGTCAACCCGTTATCTGCCATGGAGGCAATTTGTAAACAATGTTTTACAAGTAATAAGACATTTCAGAATCTCAGTCAATTCTATGGACTTGTCATTAGTCCTTTGGCCACCTCCTGTGTCTATCCATCATCTGGAGTTGTAAACTTACAACTTCAAATTGGTACTTGAATAAGAAAGTATTAGGATTCCCCCAGGAAATACTATAGGCCTAGTACACTTTACAAAAAAAAAAAAAAAGTACATACTTTCTGTTACATGTAACCTCTTTCAAAGTTACAAATTTGGGGTTAAAGTCATTCAGGGACACATTCAGCAATTGCTGAGTCAATTAAGGAGGTTTGCATTTATTGCCTCTAAGGTGTCTTGCTACTTTCTGAATTATAACGTACCTATTTGTTTGAAGAAAATGGTTCAAAGAATGCATTTGGGCTTGGCAGATTTCACCTGATGGCTGAGATGTGGCTATTCAGAATAAAAGAGGATGGGTAGATAGAGAAGGGAAGAGCGGGGAGGGAAAGAGAGAGAAAGATCTAACAAATACTGAGCCTAGCCTCCAAGAAAGCTGTGCTCTCACTTAATTTACTGAGTCCAACATTCCTCTGGCTGTCACTCCCTCCTAGAACGTCAGCTTGGTGAAGGTGATCTTGCACCAGTGAATAGGTGAGCCTGAGCCAAGAGCTACCAGTGAGCATCATGCCAGGTGTTTGATCCTTACCCAACAGCCCGAAAGCAAACATCACTGTCCGTTTTACAGATGCAAATAGTGGGACCCATACAGAATAAACAGTTTGCTTATAACCAGAGAGCTAGTTAAGTGGCAGTGCCAAGCTCCCACCTAATCTCGTATGATCCATGGTCCGTGCTTCTAATCACGATGCTAAGGTTCAGCAGCTATAAAATCTGGGTGATAATGATACCCAGTGTGGTATTATTCACATATATGAAGGCAGATGAGGCCATACGCTTTACCCATAAGGCAACATGCTGGTGATTATGTGATCTTTCCTCTGACTTCTTTAATGAAGGACCAAGGAAAATGCACAGAGGCCTACGATGCCCAACGATGCCTAGGATGCAGTCATTAGTGACATAAACAATGATGCCCCTCCTTGGCACTGGGAGTGCACCGCTTGAGAAGAAATCATTTTGAGAGCTTTCACATTCAGCTGCTATGCTAAGTTAGTTTTGCATCTGGGTGGGTAGACAATGAATGCATCTATCTGGCACTAACACCTCTCTAAGTGCCTGCCTGTCCAATCCCTGCTTAGCCAACTCATAACAGCCACACGAAAATGGAAACACCAAGAGATGACTGTCACCAAGCCACCTGTAGAAAACAAGGATGCAAAAGGATAAGTCCCTCATTTAATTGTAAATGTGAGCTCCTTGCAGTCCAATTCAGAGGCCTGTCACTTAGAAATGTTAATGCTATTTATTGTAGCATGCATGGGATAATGGCATTTCTCAACATCTGTTTTCATTAAAATTTCCAAGTTGCCTTTGTGTTCCGTTCTGTGGGCGCCACTTGGTAATGATGCTGTTCATACTTATGAAGCAGGAAGATGGAAAGTGGCAAGTGGGAACCCAAACAAAATATTATTAATGAATATTTGCAGCTGCTAGTGGGACTTGGTGAGAAGCTGCAGGCACTGGTGGCAGAATTCATCTTGTAAAATGTACCTGTGATAAAGATCAACTAGGAGTGATTAGCAAGAGTTGTTCATTCATGAGTGACTTCCAAACATGCCAGTGATGTGATTTCCACCAGTAACAGGGTGATTTTTTTGTTTTTCTTTAATCAGGCAACCTGAGTTTAAAGATCATAGCACAGCATCATTGCCACACTCTCGGATTTCTTTTTGTACCTTAATAGGTTTAATCTGAAAGAAAAACCAAGAGGCAGAGTGTCCATGTGGTTAAAGAAATCAACTGTGGAAAGACTGTGCACATCTTTCAAGGTTCAAGTCAAAACTTGCTTCTTTCCAACATCCTTTTGTGGCAACTCCAGCCTTCTGGAACCTTCCCTCTATGTTCCCACTGCACTCATCTGACTCGGGGATACTCATTTAGCATCTAGTCATAGTTCACCTTCTTACGTAAAGCCATTCGCGTGTGCGTTTCCTCTCTCCCTGTGCATACTGCAGGCGCTTCAAAGCTATTGTGATCCCACCTCAGCTCTGGGCTCGTCCCTGGCTCCTAGTAGGTTCTTGTCACCTATGTCTTGGTGAGTGACTGTGCAAATGAACATGAACGAGGTGCCTTCCCAATGCGAGAAGCTGATCTACAAGCCAAGGATTGTAAGTGCCTCCCGGGCAGTTGCGAATGTAGTGTTGGGCACAGGACCCCCCTCAGGCCCTTGAAATCACATCTTGAAGGCAAACAGTTTGCCCTGCTTCTGAGCTGAGATCTTAATGCCTGCGCAATCTAGGGGATGAATCTTGGTCAAAAAGATTAGCCAAGATCTTTTCAATCAACGGGGAGTGATTAGCAAGCACTGTTAATTCAAGAATGGCATACACACAAATTGATCCCTTTTCACATCTGTTTCCTTGTCTTGTGACCTTTACACTTTGCCTTTTCTGAGATGCAGAAAAATTCTCTCAGCTTTGCTGTCTTGCCTTTGGTGCATCCTGTTTGTTGGCCCACCTCTGATTTTAGCCCAAACCGTCCGGGGCAGTCCGTGGGAGCTCAGCCTCTCCTCCTGCTTCCGTCTCACTACTTTCTACTGCAGAGCCTTCGCCAGTGCGGTGGATGTCCCCTCAGCCTGAACACAGGTGTGCCCTGGAAGTGTCCAGGAGCTACCATTGCTCAAGGCACCCTCTACCAGTGGGGGTACAGGGACGGGCAGATCGACCCCCCAGCCTCCTGTCCTACAGGGGTAACCCTGAGAGGCATCCTGTACACCTCCAAGAAGGTGCAGGAAAACCACAGCAGTGGCTGCAGTAGCATCCCTCCCACTGGCTTTTCCTCATTCCCCATCTCACTCTCTGCCCTTCTTCAGAGCTCCTTCCTGGACTCACCTCCCAACCAGCTGCCCGCACTCCAGTCCTGATTCTAAACCACTCAATTTGGCTCACCTCTCATCTTAAAAAAATAAAAATAAACAAATAAACCAAAACTCTCAGAACTCAAGCATCCAAATGGGATACCTTTCAAAGTCAGCACCCTTAAAGGTTGCGCATCATGCCAGAGGCTGCTGTTGACCCGTGCGTTCTTGGGGCTCCCGTGCGGGCCTGGGCAAGGTGCAGAGTGAGGAGGCGCCTCCTTTGGGGCAGGCCAGGGCATGTCTGCCCCTGAAGGAAGCTGCCTCCAGTTTGTTTCTCCAGGGTCTCCCTTGCCTCCCCCGTCCTGGCCCTCCCATCTGCAAATCATACTGGATAGCCACACTCATTTTCAGAATCTCATTTTCTTTGATAGTACCACATTCTAAGAAATCCTGGTCCCCTTATGCAGCAACTTCCAAGATGCCTTCATAGGAGAGAGCAAGGTTCAGTATAGGGAAAGTTGCCTCCGATGGGGCCAGCAGACCTGCCTTGGTTGACTGTCCTCCCAGCCACCACCTAAGCCACCTGGAACAGGCTACACTGCCTTGCTAACATTCCTCCTTAGCTCGGAATGGGGGAAAGAGTATGCGCTGTGCAGGGTGGATGTCGGGATTGACGGGGCCCTGTATGCAGAAGCACTCGGCACACTGTAAGCCGAGAGCCAGGGCGCGACAGAGCGTTGGAGGAAGTGCCTTCTAAATCGTTGCCAGGTAACGAATGTTCACCACATGGCATGCACTATGCAAGATGCCATGCATACTCCATCTCATTTAATGCCCATGACAGATCCTCAAGGTAAGTGATGTCACGCCCACTCACAGATGAGAGACAGTGTGGGAGAAGAGAAGTGACGCTGCCCCCAGGGTCACACGTCAGCCAAGACTGAACCCGAGTCGATCTAATTCCAAACCCAGTGCTTTTATTGGGACTTAGCCCTCGTGGCAATCCTATGACAAGGCAGTGCCAGCTCCTCCTTGGGGTAGTTCAGGTAAAGACAGGAAGAAAATTGCTCTTCTCTATGACCTGCAGTATGGGCATCTCTTTCCCACACCTGGAACCCTTTTAACTTATGCAGGTGTAAGTCGGAGAAAATGACACAAACCTAACATTATACACCTAAATGATTGCTGTCAACTTCAAAGCACTCACTTTGGGATGTGCCCTCCTACCTAACGGGGCAGTCACGCGTCTGTATGGCTTTGGAAATCCTTTAGAGCCATTTTCAAAACTGGTTCAAGTGAACACCGTCTAGAGCACACCGCTGTCCTCCTCACGCCAAGGAGGCGATGTGTCGCTCTTGAGAGTGGTCCAAAGGGGCCAAAGCAAGGAATTTAATAAAATATCTGACTCTGGGAAGACACCTGCATATCAATTTTTTGGAGTACAGAGGGGTAGGTGATATTTTATTTTTCTCTACTATTTGCCTAAATGCCAAGCAGTAACACAGGAAAATACAGACTAAATTAAAGCCAGCTTGGGTGGAGAGACCCCTAAAGGCAGGGAAACCCCTGTGCCCACTCTAAGCCCAGCAGACTGAGAGGCAGGATGGTCACGGCTAGCTCCCTCATTTTCAGTGCAGCGACCAAGATGCTGAGGCCCAGGCCCTTCCTCCACGGGACAGACTCTGGGGTCAGAAGTTAACTGTCCTCATGACAGCATTTGTTTTGGGGAAAGCACTCCATGCGTCCTGGGAGACACCGTTTGCTGCCAGCAGAAACCCCGGTTCCCGTCTTACGGCCACATCCCTGGGGCAGGAGGCTGGTGGCGTCGGGCTGGAGCCCTGCGGGTGTCCAGCTGGCAGCAGTCCGGAACACGTAGCTCTGGAAGAGAGCCAGTCCTGCACCGAGTGAAGTCTCCCACCACCTGAAACACGTATTTCCCAGAACATCTGAGTCCTGGAAGTTCAAAGCAGAAATAAAGTTTGAAAAAATCGGAGGAGATTCAGAGGAGAGAAAGAATGATGATCCAGAGGCCAGGAAGACAAAGGGACCCATTTAAAAAATAGCAGTGGCAGAGCAGCTGGTGACTGGTTCCATGGTAACCTGGGGGAGGGAGGAGAGAAGGAAGTCTACAGTCAGAATGAGGAAATGAGTTTTAACTGTGGGACTGGACTGGCAGTTCATTCATCCTCCCTCCGTTCGTTCGCAAGCAGTTGCTGGGCATCCACGCCATGCCAGGCGCACAGCTGACGGCTGGGGAGATAAAACGACCCAACCCGGGCGGCCCCGCTCGCGCTTCCTAGCCATAGGGGCGTGTGAGTAATCGCACGGATAGAGGTTCACCGGCCAGGGTGATTGGCCCTGTGAGGAAGAGGCGCCCAGAGCCAGGGGCACACAGCACGGGGTGGGGCTCTATTCAAGGAGGGCTTCCTTGAGGAGGGGGCCTCTGTGCGTGACCAGGCATCGACCAGGCAGGAGGAGGGACCCGCACTCCAGACATCTGCAGGAGGGGAGTGACCAGGAAAGGCTGAGCCCAACTGGAAAACTCTGAAGGGAAGATTCTGAAATCAAGGTGGTGGCAGAACGGCTCCTTGTGCCAAAGAGGCCTGCAGCATCCCCTGGGAGAGAGGGACAGAAGTGAGTGACCAGGTCAGCTCAGTGACCTGTGAGACCTTGGGCAAGTCACTCAGTCTCTCAGTGAAATGGGGGAGTGACAGCGATAGGAAGAGCACCTGCCTCGCTGGTGGCTGTGGGAATTAAATTTGCAAAGCTACGTAAAGTTCTTGACCTGAGAGAATTCAAGGGAGTCAATTACATAAAATCACATTTTTGTTTTCACTAACTTCTAACCAGAATTTAGTATTCCCTTTAATTATAAATACAGACAACAGACCCAGTGGTAACAGCAGTAACTTGTGACTTTGTCATCAATTAAATTAAATCTCAGGTATTTTCATATCACATTACTACTTTTGCAGAAATCTCAAAATATTACTTATGCTTACTACTTAAAATTATAGTAGTTATTAAACCTTTGCTAGATCTGTTATTCATTGTATTCATAAAGAAGCACATACATTACTATGCCACAGATTTGTTTTTTAATATTTTTATAATTGTATTTTAATGTAATTGCTTTTCTTGTAATCTCGTGTATTTTGTTTTATATTTAAAAATATTATTCTGGGAAGGGGTCCATAGAGTCACCAACTGCCAAAGTTTAAGGTTCCCATTCTAGGTCAAATATCCAGACTCTGAGCATCATTGTGAGGGGGTTTTGCACCCAAGAGCTCTGTGTTGATTGGTCTACCTGGAGCCACACACAGTAGCTCCTGGCGGCAGCGGGTGCTCCAGACCAAGGCTCAGGAGCCCATGTGCACACCTGGAAGTCCCCACAGCCAGATGTGTGACTTTAGCCAAGTTGCTTCCCCTCTCTGAACCTGAGCGTCCTCGACATAAATCTCAGGTAGGTGACACCGCGAGGCCTCACGGAGTGTAGCCTGACGTGAGCCTGTTACTGTGGAAGCACTGGCACAGGTAGGCGCTCAGTGAATGGTTTTTGAATCTGATTCAAGTCTGAGGGCCCTTCGTGCATTTGCATATGCAGACATCAGCTTGTGGGAAGAGAATGATTTTTGTCTCCTTCCTGCTGGGTTGCTCTGGGACTGCTCTGACAGCGAGATGCCAAGAGGAAACCTGTGCCTCCATTTCCAGCCCTGTCCCCATGGGCGAGCCACACTGAGCCTCGGAGTTCACAAGGATCGGCATGAAAAGGGAAAACAATTTGTTCAGGGGCCCTAGAGTCAGACATTCAGCATGCAGGGCTTGTGGGGTTTTTCGGCTTTAATCAGCATCAAGTTGATCTCATTTTGAGAGATGCTAGCGAATCCAGAATATCTTCAGGTGGCTCCAGCCAGACCCCCTGGCTCTCCACCTGGTCCCTGCCCACTCTCAGGGCCTACTGGGCATCTGGGGCCTGGTCTGCTTCTCTAGACCCAGCAGGCTGATGAACCCCTGCTTCACCCGGAGGGCAGCGCAGCAGCAAACACTGTGTGTTCCTTGGAAAAATTATGTAGCTACATGTTCCTCAGCTCCCATGTTTGTAAAAGGGGAGGCATGATTATTCCCGTCTTGTAGGGTGTGGTAGGCAGAACAATGCCCCGGACAAAGACATCTGTGAGCGTGTGGATGTGTTATGCCATGTGGCACGTGGGAGTGAAGGTTGCTGAGCAGCTGACCTAGAAATGTGGCGAGGAGCCTGGGTTATCTGCAGGGCCCAGTGCAGCCACAGGCGTTCTCACAGGTGGAGGAGAGGGCAGGAGAGTCCACGCCAGAGCGTCAGGAGACACTCGCGGCCGCCGCTGTCTTTGCTGGGGCCGCGAATGCTCGAGCCTCCCGGAGCTGGGAAAGGCGAGGCAGCCAACCCTCCCTCCGAGTCCCCAAAAAGAACAGGCCGCCCACACCTGGACTCCAGCCCAGTGAGACACACTTTGGACTTCTGACTTCCAAAACTATAAGATAGTAAATTTGTATTGTTTTAAGACACAAGTTTGTGGCAAGTTGTTATAGCAACAATAAGAAACTAATACATAGATCCAATGAGAGAATCAGCCGTTATAATGTACTGCTAGACCTGTGACCTTGGATAAGACCCGTGGCCTCTCTAAGCCTTGGCTTTCTCGAGTGTGAAATAAGAACGATAGTAACAGCTGTCTTATGGGACTGTGAGAATTAGATGGCTAAAACACACGAAGCGCTAGAATGCTGAGCCATAGGAAGGGCCATCTAAGTGTTGGCCAACGGCATTACTATTGTGTAAAGCACACAGACAGCCACAAAGCACGGCCTCAGACACAACTGCTACTTTGTTGTTGTTGCTGCTACGTGGGGAGAAGCAGGGAGAGGGGCCTTGGCAGCTGCTCGGGCCCCTAACTGCAGGAGCTCCAGTGACAGTCTAGGCTCACATGACAAGCTCCAGGAGGCCCTGCTCTTACATGCGCTTCCCAGCTCCTGTTTTGCTATGTGGAACAAAATGTATGTGTCTTTTTGAGGAACTTTTTGTTCCACATAGCATTGAGGTTATCTGTTGACGCACAACAAACTACTCCAAAACCTAGTGATTTGAACAACCACCATTTTGTTAAAGCTCATGACTCAGTTCATGAGCTAGGAATTCAGGCAGGGCTTGGGTGACTGCTTCCTCTGCTCCTCTTGGCCTCAACTGAGGCCACTCAGAGCTACTCAGTTGGTCTGAGGGGAAGCGTCCCAGCCAGCTTCGCTCACGTGCCTGGTGCCTGGGAGGGGCTGGCCAGAGGAGCCCGGGCCTGGCTAGCACCGGGCTCTGTCCATGGCCTCTCCAAGTGGCCAGCTTGGAGTTCCTCAGAACAGGGTTCCTAGACAGTGTTTCCAGAGACAACATCTTAAAGGCTGAGACAGGAAACTTAGTACAGCGTAATACGCCCCACATCCCATGGGTCAAAGCAGTCGAGACCCTGCCCCGAGTCAGTGGGATCCACTGGCCCCGCCTCTCAACGGGAGCAATGCCAAGGAATCTGAGTCTGTCTTTAAAGCACCACCTATTTCTAGTACTCGCCAGAGAGAACTTGGGGAGTGAGAAACAGAGACTAGGTGTCAGAGGCCAGCTGCCCGTCCTAAGCGAGACAGCACACACAGAGCCCACAGGCCTGCCTCACTCTGAACATTCTGTGTCCAACTGACACTGACTGAGTACCTAGTATTTAGAAGGCTCTGTGCTAGGTGTTTTCATATTCATGGTTTCCTTTGCACCTTTGGAAAGAAAGCATTATGCTTCAGCTAAGGGATAAACCATAGCCTGGAGGACAAGGGGACCAACTGACTGCTCATCCAGCCTCCAGGGCCTGTGCTTTTCACCACAGGCTCACCTACCTTGGGCTTTCTGCCTGCGCTGTCCCGCCCGCAGGCAGGCAGGAGGGCCTCGGCAGGAACGCAGCTGTCTTAGACATCTGTGTCCTGGGAGCCCCCGGGGGCACTTTGAATCCAGGTCAGAACAGGCCTCACATGAGCTCATGTTTCTAAAGTGCTCTGAGTGCCTCAGAGGGCAGACGCTACCTAACTCCAGAGCCTGGCTGGTCTCATTGGTGGGCCCTTCAGTGGGGACATGCTTTGTCACTGTTAGCACCAGGCTGGGGCTTTGGATAAACAGGGGGAAATCAGTCTCCAGGGTTCTCTGCCTGCTGTCTTTTCAGCCACAACAAATTAAAATTCAGAAAAATAGAGCTCAACAAAAGAAGAGAGAGGATGGGAATAAAAAACAGCCAATCCAACAAGCCTGAAAGGAGCACGCAGCGTTTGCTGCTGTGCTGCCCTCAAGGTGAAGCAGGGGTTCATCAGCCTGCTGGGTCTAGAGAAGCAGACCAGGCCCCAGATGCCCAGTAGGCCCTGAGAGTGGGCAGGGACCAGGTGGAGAGCCAGGGGTCTGGCTGGTGCCACCTGAATTTCCAATTTTTCACACATATCAAATGCCATTGCCCCTAAAAACTGTAGGCCCCCGTTAAAAAACAAGAGCATCCTGGAAAATGGCCAAATAAGTGCTGCCCAAAGGCAGAGTTGTGGTTTTATTTGAAAGTGAACTTAAAAAAACAATCCACGTGCCTGGACCCATGCAAGCATACCATCCTGTTGGCTGCAGAGCGCTGAGGGCCAGAGTGGGGCTGCCCCACTCTCCAGCCCTGCGGGAGAGAAGCCTCGCCTAGGAGCCCCCGAGACTGCCCGCTCATCTGTCCCGGAGAGCTGAAGACACAACGTTTCTCACGTCCACTAAAGCCTTCTGATAATGGACTCTGTGATAAGGGGACTCCATTCATGGTGAAGCCACAAATCATTCCAGTGCATCAACCCTTGCAGTCCCAAAAGAGACTCAGAGGAGATGTTCTGGAGTTCTTTGATGACATCCTGTGTGCCCATCGTATCTCAGCTCTGGACAGCGCAGACCATGCCGTACAGCACCTCCGGGCCCTCAGGGTGCATGGCCTTTAAACCTCACCAAAACCCCTCAGTTTAGCTGTCAACCTCTCTTACCATAGTTTCCACATCTAAAAAATGGGGCTAAGTAACCTACACACAGTTGTAGCAGCCAGGAAGTGAAAACATGGGATTCAAACCCAGGCTGTTTGGCCCCAACCCCACCTCTGGCCACTTGATGTTCTGCCTCCAACCCGCTGCTCTGCCCACCTGCTGGGGCCTCGCCCGCCAGAGGGCTCCCACCGCGTGTCCTATCTGTCCAGAACCTCCCACGCTTCCAGTCCTGCCAGATCAGCACCCAGCCCACCCCCAGCCCGCCGTGAAGCCTGCCCGGCTGCTCCAAATTCTGTACCGCTTATAACGTGTTCCTGTTCTTCTCTGTTCTGGGTTTGTGTTCATTTTTCCAGGATAAGATGTAAACTCCTCTGGGTCAGATTTATACTTTATATAATATTTCACTCTTGAGGTCATCATGGAACCTACCATTAGCGTTAGTTGCACAAGTGTTTGATAAGTGTATCTTGATCTGCGCGTTGTCTTATATTATCTTCAGACCTTCTTGGTTATTTTTTAAAGAGGCTTACTGTAAAGCTTCATTTGTAAATTAAGGCACATGCCTAGCACCCATGGCCAGTTCATTGCTGAGTTAAACCTGAAACTCAGGTGTCTGACTCCTGCTGCAGCTTTCTCTCTAAACTATGGGCTAGCTATAATTGTTTGCACAAAGAAAATATTCACGTGAACTAAGTGACTAGGGCAGGGATCTTAGTCTGCACTGTTCATTGGTATACCCCAGCACCTAGAACAGAGCATGTTCTCAGAGAACATGGTAGATGCTCTAAAAATATTGCATGAATGAATGAGAGAATGAATGGAAATTGTTGAAAGTATTTCAAATACAAATTTCAGATGACTACCTTAATGAGCTATTAATTAGATGATTGACTTAATTAGCCATGATTGAATGGTGTTCTAGACCCCATTTGAGTGCACAGAGTCTGCCTCCGAATGTTTGAGGTGGTGTCTGGACAGTGGCATTTTTAACCTCTGGATAATTCTGAGCACGTCAAATGCATGTTAAAGTCTAAGAGCCTCTGCCTTAAAGGAGAACTGTTGGTTATCGGTTCTGAGTCTGGCAAAGGCTCTGAGTACGTTGACGGATTGTCTGCAGGTCACTTGCTCTTGACAGGCCTAGAGGTTGGCCACAGTGGCACCTCACTCGCTGCTCACAGATGTGTATGTGAGGCTCTCTGCCTCCCCTAGACAGTCTTCAAAAGCCTGGCCTCAGCCCCCCCCAAAGCGCCTCCTGTGCTGCACACTGCACGCTGCACTGCAGGAGGAGGTAGCTGATGTGTTTGTGGTGGGCGGCTGCACACAGCTAATTGGGAGGCTGCCTGGAAGAACCATCTATCAGTTCTGCCAGCGACGAATGGCAGGAAGGAGCAGCCTCCCGCACCATGGGCCTCCCACTCCCGCTCTTCCACACCTCATTATGCCCAAGAAATTAATATGCGTGTTGTTTGTCTTGACAAGCAGGGCGGAGTGATGGCAGGTAGTTGCTTTGTGTTTCTTCGTCCTCTTTCCATATATTCCCGAGGGGCATGTGGGGCTAGACCTCTACTTGCAAAGCTTTAGCGCCCGTCAGCTGGGGAGAGAACAGGGGCATGGCTGGGCATGGCTGAGACTGGCAGCCACCCATCACCTCAAGCTGCCCAGCATGCTAGGGACCCCAGACCCGTCTGTTGACATCATCTCTCTGGCGTGCCTCCCTCCCCTCCTTCCACTGGGCTGGTGGGGTCTAGGTGCCTAAAGCTACTCACATCTCCACCATCTAACTTGTCTGCCATCTTCCTTCCCCATTTCCTCTACCCCTACCAGCCCGGCCCACCAACTGGCTTCAGTTCAGTTTAGCAAACCATATTTCATGTTCACCATGGGCTAGGCACTGAACCAGGGCGGGAATGTAGGGATACGTTCCCTGCCATTGGTGGTCTCACAGTATAATAAGTGTCTAATATCAAAGGAGGTCAATGGCTGTGAAAATCCCTACAGAACTTGGAAACCAGCGACACAGTGAGGACTCCAGGCTGAGGTGGCCCTGTAGTCAACAGCCACAGTAACTTTGTAGAATCCATATGGTGGGGAGAAGGCGGAGTATGTCAGGAGAATACTTGTCAATCAACAAGGACTTATTTCTCTGTAGTATTTCCTAAGCCTTTGAATAAATCTAAAGTACCCTCCCCCAACACACACACACACACACACACACACACACACACACACACACACACACACCCTACTACTATTACAAAATTTCTACTTTAAACAACACTCAAAGAGGGTTGGTTGACATTTTATTGAAACCCTAAAGCATTCTAGGTGTTTTGCTCACGTGCTTTTATTTAATATGTGCAGTACAACTCTGGGAAAGAGGTGTCATGCTTAGGTGAGGAGATGCCCAAAGCCACACAGCACGAGCTCCCCTGCATCACTTCAATCCTCCAAAACCACTTTTTCTTTCTGTACTCGTTTCTTTCCCAAGTCATTGGTTGTGTTCTGATGAGCCAGAAGCAGTTGCAAAGAGCTGGTCTATAACCTATGCCTTTCCTTCCCCCCAGCTACGAGGACAGTCCTAGCACTCGGCTAGCTGCTCCCTGCTGCATGGTGCCCGTGCCTGGACATTTAGATTCACCTCACAAGCTGATCTTTGATAGATGGCTCTTGCCTACCTGACAGAGCTCCTGTGCCCGTTGGCTGCTAAGTCCAGGCATCCTTGAAAAGTTCCTAACAGTCTACTCAAGACAGATCTTCACTTCTGTGGGGCACAGCAACTGTCCTTTACCAGCTTGGGCTCTTCTGAGCCTTTGCTCCTGCTGAAGCCACTGGTTCGAGAGCTGACTGGCTCAGTACAGGCATTTGTGCAGAGAACCACCCGAGACAAGCAGAAGGGTGCAAGGTCTGGAGCCTAGACTCTCGGGCTGTTAGGGGTAAGCAGGCCAGAACGTCCCACCAGTGGGTTACCGTGAGTTCCCAGAATGGTGCCCTCAGATCAGGGTGGGGCGGGGGCAGCCAGAGCCCCAGAGAGTCACCTCCAGATATGGGTCCATCACCTGTTTACTCCAGGTGCCCAAATCTTGTCATTTTCTAGTGCATCAGGGCATAAACCAGTTAGAGAAGCTCCGTGGAGCTTCCTGGCCCCTCTGAGACGTGGCATTGGGTCTCATTGCTCTTCTGCATGTTATTGCATGAGTGTCATTTTATGGCCACTTAGGCCGGAAGAATGAGCGAGAAGGCGCCCCTCTGGGGTGGAATGGGGAGTACGGAGAGGGCTCCGGCAATAGGTGCCAGAGGCTTGGTGATGTGAATGCCTGCTCAGTCAGAGGAGTGGGCAGGTGGAGCCCTGCGAGCAGTATCACCGCCTCGTCCTCTTCTGTCTCCAGAGACCAGGAGCCCAAAGCCCTTGGTCGCCTGCAACCTTGGCCAGCATGTCAGCTGAGTCACCCTCAGCTTTTGTCAACTGGCTCTGCCATCGCCACTGCCAGTGGCATGCTGCATCCTCCCTCCTTGGAGACCCATTCTGACTCCGGTGGACCCAGTTGGCAGCTGCAGGAGTCAATGTCCTCAGCAACGTGTGGGCTGCGTGTCCCTCGGCCTCCTGGTCTGGCTGTTTTGTAGGCTTGGCGTTCTGGCTGTTTAGACATGATCAACTGTTTAAATTATTTTTCTTTTGCCTGATAATTTGAACAGATTTAGCTTTTCCCTATTTGCTCTTTTCCCCTGACTTTCCTACAATTATGTGGTCTTTACCTTAGCCCTGTTTTTTAATGCAACAGGTTCTTCCTTTCATGGAGCAACATGTTCCCTTTAAATGCCCAGGGCCCATTAAAACATTTGTTCAACGAGGCTCTGCTCAGCTGTTCCTCTTAGGTGCCGAGCCTAGATTAGAAGGAATGCTGTGCTTGTGCCATTTCCGGGTGCCTTTCCAATAACTCACTTATTGCTCTTCCCTGAGCTTGTTTCCCGAACAATTATTGATTGTGGTGAGCCTCCTACAGCTTCCAAGGCCTTCAGTCTGCAGCAACGTGGAGCAAAGAAGAGCCTTGGAGTTTCCTTTTGTGTGGCCACTGACCTCCCTGCTGGAGTGGGGAAGGGGTTAGTGGAAAGGACATGATTGAATAGCACGCATGGAACTTTGTGAGCATGTAGGAGATTCTTGGTTTAGAGATTTATACTCACGTCTGGCCTTAAAATTCTGTCTGAGGGATTATAAAGTGGAAACATAGCTAGCACTTTATATTTCCACAGCGGGTCTCTAACTTTAAAATTCTAAGCAGTTATAACACATTCGATTCAGAACTGAGGCAGTGAATCCAAAGCACACAGAGAGAAAACCTGCCATAAGCCCAATCCTAAATAGCAGGGCCCATTATAACACTGTTGGCTTGTCAAACAATGGGCTCCTCACTCGACCTCAAGAAACATAAACTGAGAATGAAGTCTTCCCCAAAAAGGAGAAAAATAATTCGCTTATTGTCTGTGCAATTTTAGGATAATTGAGCTGACGTGCATTTGAATTATAATGAATAAATACTTTCTTATTTGTTATTTACCTACTTTCTAATTTTAACGTGTAGCACTAGTGATGATTACTGCATTCTATATTTATAGAAAACTGACTCTTTCTTAAGAATCCAGTAGGGCAATTATCTCTATATTAGAATGTGCTGTTTTTCTACAAATGTTTAAAATTCAATAATTATCACTAGAACTAGCTATAGCATTTGGAATATGGACACACAACAAGCAAGGAGGTCATTTATTCATTAGTAATCAAAACAAACACTAATTCCTTTTCCTCTGTGGTAGATGAACTCAGCTTTGCATTTGTAAGGACTTTACTTGAGCCAGTTAAGACTCTGTCATTGTGTGGTTTTTGTTTATCAAGAGTCAGTAAGAGCTGTCTTGAGGGAAAAAGAAGAGATATATCTTATAATAAACACAGCGGCTCACACTTGTGGAATGACACTGTGTGCCAGGCATTATGTGGCTTCAGAAATTGTCCTGCAGCCCTCAACAACTTCACAAAATAGACACCGTTCTTCCCGTGCGTTAGACAGAAGTACATTGAGCATTTAGGGGAGTTAGTTGTGTGCCTGAGGTCAGAGTGAGAGCCAGGCACAGAAGCAGGTTCCATAGCTTTGTCTCTGCCACCCAGAACCCAGAGTAGGCCCAGGTCATCTCCGCGCCGGGCTGGCAGCCGGATGCCTCATTCTCCACCCCGTGCGGAGCACAGAGTGCTAAAGGGTGTTAGAGAAGTGAGCTCATCAGAGCTACTTGCTTCTTACAGTCCCAGAGAATGAAGCAGAAACTGCATGCTGGGAGACTTTTGTTATCTGTTTCTAAGTAAGCCAATACTATAAGAGTAGACGTCCTTTTTCTTAAGGCTTTGCAGCCAAAAGAGTGGATTAATGGCTTTAGGTGCTTCCCTGTCAGTGATTAAACCTCTAAATTTAGGGTACAGTTGCAGGAGAGTGACCTAAAGGAACCCATCCTTTTTTTTCTTTGTCTCATCACTCTGTAGATTCTTAATAAGAAGCTTTGAGTCCTATTCACCTACTCACATTTGAGACCTCTTTGCTCAAAATTCATCATATATGTAAACCTCAATACCTCAATTATCTATGCACCTGGGTCCTAATAGCGAAAGGTTAATGTTAGTCGAAATGATTGTGAAGATATTAAGCTCTAAACAAGCAAGGGAATTCATTCTTCATCTTTTCTTTGGGCCGAATTCCCGCTCCCTGCAGTGGAAGTCAAGTGGGAAAAATCTCAAGGTAATATTTTGGTCCAGAATATTTATAACTTTTTAACCAAAAATATCGTCTTGGCAGTGTGGATGTCTAAGACAGTAAGTGAGGGACTGCCCAAGGAAATAGCAAGCGAGGAGGAGCAGAGGTCCCACCAGTTCATCTGCTTCACACACAGGTGGGAAGAGGTGCTCTGCACTAACGAACATGTTTTTAATGATTTGAGGTGAATCCCACAGCCTGTGCGTACCCCAGTCACAGAGGAAGCTGAGAATGCCCCCATCTCCATGCGTCCCAGGCATCTGCAGGCACAGTCCTTGAATCAAGTTATTTTCAGCTCAAATAAGTTGCTGAATTATTTTCACTAAATTTATACCACCTCCCTAAAGTCTTGCAGTTATTACAAAGAGAGGCAAGTTGTGTTTCATTGATGGGATTCTGTTTCTGCGTCTGAACTGAGGGCAATAGGACTGACACAGCGGGAGCTGGGGCTAGTGAGCGGGCTCGGTTTTCTTGATCTGCGGAGCGTGTTCTGCAGCGTGGCGGCCCACCCGGACTGGCGCTGCAGCAGTGACCCTCGGTGCGGGCCCAGCCTTCCGTCAGGGCAGCGGTGAGCCGACCGTCCCGGGCCTCTTCCCTCAGAGGGAGCTGTGTTCTTGGGCAAGGGAATGGGAGTGGAGAGACAGCGCCTAGTCCAGGCCTGGGCCGCCGTCCAGGCTGATGGACGCACCGCCGAGCGCGTCTCGGTGAGAGCGACGAGGCTGCTCGCTCCAGCAAGAGCCCCTGAACTTCCAGCATGTGCCGTGGGAGGAGAAACCCATGGTCAGGGCAGATGAGAGAAGCCTAATTACTAGCCATTACCTTGGATCTGGAGTCTACAGTTTGTGATCCGGTCATCAAATCATCGTTAGCCTTTGTGAAGCGTCTCCTACGTGCCAGACCCCCGCGAGTGCTGGACATATGGCCGGACTCGGGTGCACGGGCCTTGCCCTGCGGGGCAGGCCACGGAGGTCGGCACTCTGTTCACTGGACATCGTCTGTGGCGGGTGGGTCGGAGGTCGCCAAAATGCTGTCATAGAGTCTGAATAAATTCTGAAAGGAGCTCTGTCTCCTAAACCAGAAGTGGTTGGCCTGGAGAGTGTGCATCATTCCCTCCCCAACCCCGGCCCTTCCCGCCACCAACACCCGCCGTGCCCGCAAAGCTGTGCCAGTGAGCTGCACACACACTGCCACGAATGCCCCAGAGTTCTAAAGCAGGGAGAGGAATGGTCTTTGGGCTTCTTTTTCTTATGATCACAATAGAAAGAATAGGTTAAATGGTAGCAAATGACAATTTACTTAATAGGCAGAATCTATTATATCTGGTCAGCAGGATAATGGTTCCTATGTAAACCGAGCTGAAGATTCTCTGACCCTGAAAAGTTCCTTGACCCTCCCATATTTACCGCTGACAATAGACCTGTCACAGGTCAATATCAGTGCTCAGGCAGCGACGGGCTAGATTCACAAATAGCCTCTTGACTGTGAATTAATGTTTTGAGGGCTTGGTCTGATTCCTTTAGAAGCTCATTGCTAATGTTGAGTAGAATGAAGGAAGGGTAGCCGTAGCTGGTGCCATTCTTGCTCAGAGCACACTCCTGTTCATTTACTCATTCATCTGTTCATCCACCCTCCCCGTCCGTCAACAGCTGTTTCTTGAGGGTTCTCTGTGTGCTAGCGCTTTGCAGGGTTCTAGAGACAAGCCTCCAGCCTCTTGGAACTTGCAGGCCGACAGCCACATGGAATATTCAGACAAGGACCCCGCTCATTTGGTTCTGGGTCAGAGTTCTCTCTGGAGGAGGATGGAAGGGAGGGAAAGTACTAGAGACACCTGGTCGAGAAGCGCAGGCTTGGGAGCAGGAGGCAGCTCTGACCCCTTGCGGAGGAGCAGGGCCCAGGAAGCTGCTTGCTGGCTGCTTGAGAGCCCGGCGCTACGGGGCTGGGAAACGGGGCGGAAGCGCTCTCGCGGGGCCGGAAGCCCTCTCGCGGGGCCGGAAGCCCTCTCGCGGGGCCGGAAGCGCTCTCGCGGGGCGGGAAGCGCTCTCGCGGGGCGGGAAGCGCTCTCGCGGGGCCGGAAGCGCTCTCGCGGGGCGGGAAGCGCTCTCGCGGGGGCGGAAGCGCTCTCGCGGGGCGGAAGCCCTCTCGCGGGGCGGGAAGCGCTCTCGCGGGGCCGGAAGCGCTCTCGCGGGGCGGGAAGCGCTCTCGAGGGGGCGGGAAGCGCTCTCGCGGGGCGGGAAGCGCTCTCGAGGGGGCGGGAAGCGCTCTCGCGGGGCGGGAAGCGCTCTCGCGGGGCCGGAAGCGCTCTCGCGGGGCGGAAGCCCTCTCGCGGGGCGGAAGCGCCTGTCAGCTGCCACTCTTCTCCACACACTCCCGCAGCTGTCAGGGAGGGAGTGGGGCGAGGGCAGCTGAGACAACCTCCAGAGCAGCCATCGCACCCTCAGGGTCCTCGCCAGGACAGCAGCCTAAGGCGGGCCTCTCTGCTGCTCGGCCTCCCTGACTGGTGTGGTTTTCCCTCCTCCCAGTGGATGTCCACTTCATGAGCTATCCCGCGCCTTCCCCTGGGAAGCAGTGTCCCCTCCTCGGTGTGAGCATCTCTGGCTTCAGCCGACCTCTGGAGTGCTGGCAGTGCCAAGTGTGGGGCCTGAGCCCGGAGAGGGGCTCGGGGTTATTGTTTCTCCTTGTGCTTCCAAACTCCCGTTTATGGTCCGTTTGCAAGCTACTTAACCTGATGAGAGAAAACATGCCCCAGCCTGGAAATGTGTGCAGATCAGAGATTCTGGAGAGACTCAGAGGGACTTGGGGGTTCACACAAAATATTTTTAAAGTGCTGTCCAGAAAGGTTGCCTCCAGGAAGCCCCATGGGCCTGCCCAGAGCCGATCCCTGGTAACGGGCAGCGCGGGGCTGCAGGACGTTCCGGCAGCGTGACGAGGAGCTTGCTGCTGTTCTCCGCTGTGGCTGCATGTTCCTGGAACCCTGGCTTGCTGGAGAGGGACAAAGAGAAGATTTATTTTGTATTGTCAGACCGTCAAGGCACTCTAGAGCAACAACCCCCAGTGGTGCCGTGCCACGCCTGCAGAAGTTGTCCTTTGGAGCTTTCAGTCTAGAGTGAGCGAGGGGCTGGCGGCCCTCCCCTTCCCGCCACCCTGCACTCCGCCTCCCATACCCCGTGTGGCTGGGCACTCCGCACGCTGCCCTTCCCACACCAAACGGGGCCAGCTGAGGCGAGTGACATGTCCTCAGAGAAAGAGAGCTTTTTCACACCTGGCCCCCCAGAGCCCCAGGGAAACATTCTTTGCCAAAAGTCAGACCGTCTCAAGGTCGCTGGGTGTGCGGAAGGAGCCTGGAGCCTGCGTGGGGCAGGGAAGGATGGCCCTGTGGGAGATGGGAGGCAGTATCAGGAGGGCTTTCCTCGGGTCCACCCCAACTGGCGGCTGAGGGCTTGGGGAGAGCGCAGACATCCCCAGAGGCAGGGGTCACGGCCTAGCTGCTCACGGGGCAGGACCTAGGGCTTTGTCCTCGACCTCTAAGCAGCTGGTGACCTCTGGTGAGTCCTCTAAGCCTCCAGTTAGCATAGAGGGATTGAATTAATTAATTAGTGAGTAGACAAATCTCTCAGGGTTGCTGATAGATCATGTGTCTAAAGACAAAGGAATGAGGCCATTTAATTTTTACTTGCATTTGCATATTACTTATAACCCTTGTTATTCTACTTGGCACTGCAGTTACTTAAGTACCACCTGATGGGTTATCGGACCCTTTGGGGGCATAATCATTATCTGTCTGTTTTCTGTGTCACCCAGCATACATTGCACTTAGTATGCATCTAAATAAATGGTTATTGGATTGACTGAGTCCTGCCGGATAACAGACAAGGCCTATGACTTTATAATGCCCCTTCTGGAGCATGGAGGATATTCCATTTTTTCTTCCGACTTCTGCCCAATTTCATTTGCTCCCAGAGCATATGAATCAGGGCTTGTTTTCAAGATTGGGTGACTGTCCCCTGCTCTGCCATCCCTCAATGAAGGTTCTGCTGAAGCCAAAGGCTCCATATTGCGAGACTGTTGTCGTAGGGTTGCCCTGAATGCTGAACGGCTAGCCATGCGCTTGCCTTACTATTAGAGGCCTGTACACAAGGGCTGGCTCCTTGCCTATTTTTTTCCTAAGGCAGAGAAAACAGAATAGTTGCAATTGTTTTAGGGGGGAAAAAACAAACAAGATATTTTGCAAACATTTATGAATAAAGCAGAATTGGCCCATTTTGGAACCTCCCGACCTTGACAGTGGCCTTCTAATGCTATATAAACATTTGTTGAGGAATTTAATAAGCTGCCAGCTGACAAATTGCATAACTTCATGCAAGAGCCCTTTATCTTTTCTAGAAGCACTGAGATGGCAAAATATATTCTCAGTCTCAACAATTCGTTCTATATTTGCATGTGGAAATTGGAAAGCACGTTGTTTTTCTTCTTTTGCATGACAAAACTCAGACCCCAGAATACAATTCAGCATTTAATTTGAGCTAGTTAAAAAGTACAGAAAAGGGCCCCTGCATGTTTGGCTCCCTTTTGTTGCTGATGTTTCTATTGTTACGATTAAAATTGGTGCATAAGGCTACGGGCATAAACACTTCCCAGCAGCACTGGATGGGCCTGTGGGTCTGCCGCCTCAGGAGGTCACTGGGAAACACACAGGCCCCGTGAGAAACTGCCTTTCCCCTAAGGCCTGAGTCACTGTGGCACAGCTTACCAGAGCCCCTCAGCATTGGGGCAGAGAAGGAAGAGTGAGCTCTGGGGCAAGGACAGAATTGCCCGAGTGACCCTCAGAAGCTGCCCCCATCACAGCTTGCCAAAAGCAGGTCACGGAGCCTCCTGAAAAAGAACTGAAGTCGTTTGATTTTAAAATAAGTATCATCCTTTGCCAACGACTCCTTTGCAGGGACCTCTTACTACATGCTCTTTCCTTCGTGCTCCTCACGGGCCTCACGTAGGGCCCGTGCTCCAAACTGCATGCACCTGTTCCTCATCTCCAGGTCAGCGCTGGCCCAGCCTGTGGCCCGGGGTGCGTCCACCCTCTGCAGCGAGCCCCCTCCGCTCACCGTCCTCCTGACCCACGCCAGCCCCGACCTTCTCTCCTTCCATGCCATGCAGTGCCAGCCCTGAGCCACACACCGCGCCGGGCACCGAGGGACACAGACAACAAGGCTGCAGTCCGTGCCCCGGAGGTCTAATGGGGGAGGGGCAGGTAAACAGGCATTTATGACACTGTGCTGCCGTCTCTGAGGTCAAACTTTGGAAACAGAAATTCGTTCAAATTCTGACGCATTCCGTGTCCTTGTGCATTTAGTCACACTATCTAGCTTGAGTTTCCTTTCATCCTCCTCACAGAGCTGTGATGCCCATTATATGAGACAATATCTGCAGAGTGCCAGGCACTGGGTGAACAGCCGTGGCTGCACCAAGAAGATCTGTGGGCGCTCATGCCAGGGCTCTCGGCCCGTTTATGGCATCGCAGAGTGGACATGCGGAATAATCTCAAAAGCCCCAGAAGTAGATTAAAGGGCCATTTTGCAAAATCCAGGTGAAGGGTGACACAAAAAGAGATTCCAGGCGGAAGTGACAAGTTCAAGGACGTGGAGATGGGAAAGAGCACAGCGCAATGGGGACCTGCACGTGGCCCATGTGCCTGTGAATGGTGGGAGCCCGCGTCCCCTCGAAGGGTACTCCTATCACTTGGGGATCCGAGGGCACTTTTTACATCTTTATATTAAAACACATTTTTATGTTTTAATAGTTACCCATGTATTTGAGTGGTTAAACATAGAGCTAATGAAGAGGTCTCAACCCCTAGAAGCCCAAGGACAGATTAGAACATCTGTGCATGGCAGAGTCCCCGTCACCAGGCGTGTTCTTTCTCCTAACATCTTTCCCATGACGTGGAAAGCGCCCATACTCACCTTAGCAACCTGGCATCTCTCTGTGCTACATTCTAAAATTTCGGAGTGAAAATTTCCTTTATTAGCTAAGATAGGATTTTATCAGTGGGTGTCAGCTTGATCAAAGAAATAAAACTCTGGCAGGGGTGAGCCTGGGGCAGTCCACACGCTGCCCAGCTCTGAGGCCACTTCCTACTCCCAAACACGCCTGGGGACTTGAGCAGAAAACCCGTGGTTAATATATTCTCTCACCTGGTAATGCTCTTGCTATTCCTAACTGGTAGGCAGGGGGTCAGAGACAGCCCGCACGCGGCACAACTGGGAGTGCAGCTCAAGGCGTGCCGCCGAAAAGCCTGTGCAGAGTGACTAGGATGTGGAGCCGCTGCGCCTGGCCGAATAAAAGACTTTTATAATTACAAAAACTTTTCGAGCTCCCTGTGATGGAATTATAGGATCTTACGACTGGAGAGGACCAATTCTGCCACCAAGCCACCTAGTTTACAGGTAGAGGTCTGTTGGAATACGTGACTGCTAGCCCAGCCCCACAGCTGCTTGAGGGCAGTGCTGGGCATGATGGCATTGGAAGGCAGTGCATTTCTTCTATTACCATTGTCATCAACAACAACAACAAAAAAAAGCCAAACTCTGTAAAATAATTTTAAAGAGATTTATTCTGAGCCAAATTTAAGGACCATGACCCAGAGCCACTGCCAAGAGGCCTTGCGCAAGTGGGCTCGCTGTGGCTGGGTTACAGTTCCGTTTTATACATTTTCAGAGAGACAGGGGTTACAGGCAAAGTCACAAATAAGTACATGAGAGGCATACATTGGTTTGGCCCAAAAAGGTGGGACATCTCCAAGCAGGGGCTTACAGGTTATAGGTGGGTTTAAAGATTCTTTGGCTGGCAATTGGCTGAGAGAGTTAGACTTTATCTAGAAGACCAGAAAGGATATGCTTATTTTAAGCATATCCTTAAAAAGTGCTCCTATGTGAGCACTCTGGGAGATCCAGACAAGAGGACGTTTTAAATTTTAAATTTACAATAGGCACCTGCTAAGATGCTTTAAGATATTTTAAATTTATGATAGGCATCTGCTAGGATGCTTGAGTTAAGACAGGGGCTTCTTATCTTTTAGGTGATGTTAATGCCATACCAGAATCAGGTTGGCGATTAGTGGGAATTTACCGTTTGTCAGCCTGACCCAGCTGGCCTCCTTAGGAAGGAGTTTTTAGCAAAAGAAAAAGATCAGAGTTCAGTCCTCACCATCACTATTAGTACTCATATTTTCATGAGCACGTGAGGGAGAATGTTATTCATGTTTTTATTATCATCACGAAGTTCATCAAGGCTGAAAATACCAAGACAATAGCTTTTTCTGAAGATCTTAGCTGGGCTTTCCTCTTATGCATTCCCCAGCCTCTCTTTTTGTCTTTTTGCAGTTCAAACTCAAATTGGGATTCAAGGTCTGGATGTTTGTTCGACTGCCAGGCTGGTGACTATTCAGGTATTTAATTTGACATGCGACAGGGTTTGGTGTGCACTTTTTTTATTTCAGGAAATTATGGGGCTACAAACATTTTGGTTACATGTTATGAGTTGATTTGAGACGTGCCCTTCCCCCCTACAATGCTGGCTGCATCCGTTAGTTGGGAGTTTACCTGCCCCCAACCCCCCACCCCCAAAGAATATTAGTTGTGCATTTTTAAAATTTGTTGATGTTGTTGAAGGGAGGAGTTTGGGGCACAGGCATATTCAGAGGACACTCAAGGAGGAGCAGGTGGCACCGGGAAAAGGGGAAGGCACAGCATGCCACCTTCCTAGGCACCACCCCACCCACGGGGGTTGGAGTTTCTGGTCTGGTCGGGGGATGCAGGCTGGGACGGAGAAGCTGAGGCGGGAAACTGCGAAAGATGAGGATACCAGTAACTCCTCCCTCCCTCCCGGCCTCCCTCCCTTTCTTCTTCTTCCAGGCACAGGCATAGTGATTAAATATATAGTGCCTGTTACACACTTTATGCTGTAGAGATTGGCAATCACCCTGAAGATAAATGGTCCTCAGGTGACAAGAAGACAGAGTGGGGAAGCACTGTTTAATCTTTTCATTAACTAATGAGTGGGAACTTAGTGACAGTCTGCAATCAACTCAAGGTCCCTTTTCTTCTGATGGGACACCAGACCTGATTGAGCACTGGAGGCAGAGCAAAACCAGAGGAGACGGGTGCGGCTGGCGGGGGACGCTGTCCAAATAGCAGGAGAGCACTTAACACTTGCGTGGTTAAAGCCCTCCACCCAGCGTGACGCTCAGCAGGCTCACCTCCTTCCCCTCCGGATTGCCAATGTGCAGTAGCCCTTCTCCCAGCCGCCAGTGTGAGACCGAATTTGATAACCAAGCCCTTTATAGCTTTTAGAGCACGTGTCATCACTACACTGTTTGTATTAAATATTATGGAATTAATCTGAATACAAAGATGCCATTTTAATATGTCAGCACATAAATACATACATGCATACATGTATAACTCTCTCATCACGGGTTACGGCCCCCCTAGTAAAACTCAGCCCTCACGCACTGCACTTCTTAAAGATACACCAACGGTTTTGAGTCGTAAGCCCCTCATGACTCCTCCCACAGCCAAACATTGTCCAGCCTCATCTGCCCGCTGATCTCAACTGCTATCCAAGAACTGTGGACAGGTCACCAGAATGTGACGCTTGCCCTTTTCTGTACGGGCAGTGCCTTTGAAAACCTAATTCAATCTTGAACACCGCACCCATCGTAGCTTATCCACTCAGGGATCTGGCAATCTCAGATTGTGATCTGTCTTTGAATTCCAGTTTCTTTCAGCCTACACATGCTCATGAATTTTTAAATGCAAAGAAGTGACAAGGTAAAGCAGGAAGGTGTATTTCATAGTTTCTTTCTCCTTCAGTAAAATGCTTTTGTCACGAGATGTTTACCCGTATACTTACTACCTCCTCTTCCTCCTCAGCCAGAAACCAGTGTCAGAAATATTTCTCAAGGTGAGGTTCACCAGAGGATGTAGCTTCGCTGCCTCTGGCGTCTCCCTGTAAGCCCCCAAGCGGATTGCTGTCCTGTACTTCCCACAAATGAGGAGCGTTCCCCTACAGCACAGCATCTCTCAGCTCACGGACACTTCCCTCCACCCTCATGTATTTAGGGACGAAGATCGCCACCTATTTGCACCAAGTAAATCGGCTCATGCTTCAGAATAGGCTGCTCCCTCTTCTGCCAGGAAAGGTCATCTTCAGACTCCGGCGCTCTGCAGAACCCAGAGATTCCCGACAGCGGGTTGAGAAATCACACGCTCCTAAACTGTAATTTCCTTCACAGATTAAGACCTCAGTGGTCACAGGTTTTTGATTTCAGCAGGTTTATTTCCTAGTGTGTCTCTGGTTGTTGACTGGGATATAAATTGCACCTCGAGTGCCCTTATTGAAATACAGCCAGAGTGGCTAAAATGCACACACACGCAGGCACACATACATGCTCCCAAGCAAGCGTGCATACTCACATACTTACAAACATAGACACACACAAAAGCACAAATGCCACTTGTCCTCCCTCTTGGGTTCGAATAACTCTTCAGGGAACCCCTCAGCTATGTCCTCGAAAAGGGCCCTGTTCCAATTTGATGTTATTACTCATTGCCTTGGCAACAGATACAGATACCGTGTGCGTGGCAGTAACATCCCAGGTCCCTATGGAGCTCTTACCCCTGTGTGTATCTAGGTGCTAGCTAAAACTAGTTGAACATAAAGCAAGCAGGTTAGACTACAGGTAAAAGCCCCGTGTGCTCTGCATGCAGGTGTAGAGAGAGGGCCAGCACAGGTGACAGCCAGCCGTGGCCCAAGAGGTGTGTTGAAAGTTAGCTGGATCATGCTGGAGGGGAAAGCCTCCTTCCATAAAAGGTTATCTGCCCCAGCTAATCTCAGTCTGATGATTTATTTATTTATAGGAGAAGTCCATAGTAGCCCAATACTGTAATTGTTATATTTTATAAATCCTACTAACAGTTAGTGGGATTTATAATACATATTAACTCCCAATCCTTTAGGAGAAGGTAAGAGTTGCCTAACTTCAATCTTCTGTTGGCACTCATGGGGCTAGGCACCTCTCCAAGAGAAAGTTAAGGATTTTCATACCCCTAAGCTTTTACATAAGCTGTCCCCTCTGTATGTAATGCTGCTCCTATAGTTCTGCCCTTGGCAATCTCTGATTCTCACTTTCAGGGACCAGCTCGATTAGCTTCTACACATTCCTCTAAACGGAACTGATGTACCAATCCTGCCTTACTTGGCCCCACTGCGAGATGGGCACGCCCTGCCGAAGCATGTGCCACACCAAGCCACGCAGGCTTGGACCCTCGGAGAGCCAGGTGTGCCCCTAAGCTCCTCCCAGCACCTGGAGTCTCGAGTGGGCGGGCACTTGATTCTCACGCGGTCAGTGCTTCTGAATTAATGAATGAAGGGATCGGTCAGGTAACCCAGTAGTGCCCACTGAGGAAGTTGCCAGGGAAGGCAGCTCCGTTACACAGTAAGTTCTCACTTAACGTTTTCGATGGGTTCTTGGAAACCATGACTTTAAGCAAAATACTGTATAACAAAACCAGTTTTCCCACAGGCAAATCGATAACAAACAAGAGCTAAGTTCCTAAGGCAGATTTCTGGCCACAAAAGCATCACTAACCTTTTAAATAAAGACCAACGTCTAATATTAAACATTGAAATAAATATGATCTATACATGTATATAAGAAAGATTAATGAAAGCAAATCAGATAATTATGTACGCGCCTATTCTGGTTCAGGGTCGCAGGTGGCTAGAGCTTAGGGCACCAGGCGGGAGCCAGCCCTGGCACCAGGCCAGGACACCATCCCAGCGCAGGACATACACCCCACACTCCCTCGCACGGGGAGCACGTGTGTAGTAGACTCACTGACTGCCCGAGCGGGCACAGCTTTGGGATGTGGGGGAGCCGGGCCATCGGAGGAGAGCCTCGCAGACACAGGGAACGCGCAGTGCCTTGGGCAGGAAGTGACTTTTTTCTCATCACCATTATAACAAATGATGTTGCATGAAACGAAGTTATTTGGGGGCCTGCTGTATGGAGCGAGCACCCCTCCGCGGCCGCCCGGCTCTGCCGCGGGCCTCGGGCCCTTCCTTTGCTTCTGCTCCCACCCGCTGTGGCTGCAGCCCACCTCGCCTGCAGTTCGCCTCGTCCCTGGTGAGCTTCTCCAGCTGAGGCAGAGCCATGGCAAAGGGAGGACGCAGAACCACGAGCAGGTGATGAGGCAGCTGCTATCCGTCCTGGTACCCTGTGATGTCATAACTGAATTCCTAAACGCCTCGTGGCCTGGCTCTTCTCACATCCACAGCGTGACTGTGGCATCATTCACCGACGCAATAGCAATTCAAGTCCCAACTGACTGGGGATTCGAGGTGTGGGATACAGTGAGGTAGAATCTCGTTTTATTTTTACTTTTCTTAGATTTTAGAAGAATGGGTCAACTTTTTATTTTAGACAGACATTAACTAGAATGTATCCTGTGGCAGGCACTGCACTGGGCACGTGTGTGCTTCCCACTCCTTTCCTACTTCGAAGGGCGATGTTATGATTCCATCTTACAGATGGGGAACTGGGTCAGGGAGATAAAGCGCTGGCCGGTGTCCCACAGCGGGGGGATGGCACAGTGAGGGTTTGAGCCCAGGGCTTCCAGCGCAGATCCTGTGCTGTTTGCATCACACCCCGTGTTAGCATGGCTCATATCTGGGTAGAATTGTTCTCTCATCTGACTTGCACATATTGGAGGTTTGGGGTGGTTACCCCACACAGAAATACTCCATGAATCATGGAATTTGTCTTGGGGTTTGTGCCCAGGGGCTACCTCACCCCCATCTGTGGCTGCACCTGTGACGGGTGTATTCTAGCAGCTCACATGGTGTTGGACTTAACGTGGAAACTCAAGAAGCGTTTGAGTAAATGAATTAATGACAAATTATGTATCTGTCTGAGGTCCCAGAGACCTTAAAATCATCAATAACTATAATTCTTGGGATAGAAAAGAAAGCTAGTATATTTTTTAAATATTTTCTATAAAAATCGAAATGTAGAAGAGTTGGAATTTCTCGTTAATCCTCAATTATGCAGAATACACTTAGCCATAAATCTAATCTTTTTCAAGCCCTCAAATTAATC
This sequence comes from Mirza zaza, assembly GCA_008750895.1. Taxonomy (NCBI): domain Eukaryota; kingdom Metazoa; phylum Chordata; class Mammalia; order Primates; family Cheirogaleidae; genus Mirza; species Mirza zaza. Next base: position 44,096 of record VSMD01057661.1, on the reverse strand, counting down.
AAGGTTTCACTAAAAATCAGAAAGCCCAATAGGATTGAAGTTTTGCAAATGTCACGTCTGTGGCATGCATGCACTGGAGATATTAGTTGCTAAAGCAGTGTGCCCAGTGTCCTCACTCCTAGATGCCCCTGTCCTTCACCAGCCCCAGCAGCAAGCACACACCCAATTAACCAGAGCTTCCTGAAGCTGTGGCAGAACCAGCCACCGTGCCCTGCCACCCACTGTGCCCATCACTGCTGCATCCCCTGTGTAATGCCACCGGGGCCTCCTGCTTGCTCTCATTGCCCCTGCCTTGAACAGCTCCCTTGGTCAGAAAGGCTGTAGTTCACACCTGGCCTCGGGGGTGGCATGTTTGTATGTGGGGGACAGAGTGTTGCATCTCACTCACTGATGCAGCCAAAAAGGTGCCTGGCTCATCATTCCTGCGCTGGTCCTGAAGGTTGCACCACCACGGGTGCCGTTGGAGGTGGAGGAGGGAGGAGAGAATCACACCTGAGATATTTGAGAATCCTAGCACTTTTTGTGGCACCGATGAGAGGTATAAGGTTGCTGTAGTCCACTGCAGCTGAATCCCAATCAAGGGAGAAACCCCTCCCTGGAGACCTTCCTGCCTCACTCTGCGCTGCCTGTGCTAATGTCGTAATGAGACTGTTTCTCTAGCTCCGGAGCCCCGGTCCCAGTTATCACAGTGCAAACCTCTGCTTTACTGTGAAAGCCTGTCTTTCCCCAGACTAGAAGGTGGAGCAGGAGCTCAGACAAGTGGCTGGAGCTCAAATGAGGGCCCGGGGCAGTGTCAAGGCCCTGGCAGGCCAAAGCACAGGCTCTTGGGCCCCCTGGGGTAGGACCACATGGCCCAGTTTAATTAGTTTTCAGTTGGTCTAGCCACTTTGCTGAGATGGCCCAGGAAATTCTTAGTGATGCCAGACCCATGGTCAAGACTGACGTGTCCCAGATGCACCTGAGGCCCCGGGTTCTGGAGGTCAGGTTACAGGGCCCTGCAGCAGCGTACGGGCTGGTCCTCCAACTCCACTCGCATTCAGATCACACCCACGGAAGTCCTGATGAACTGGGTGCAGGGGCTGGGGGTTGTGTTTTAACTCCACAGATGGTTCTGAAGACAGCCAGTTGGAGACCGCTGCCCAAAGCCTTCCCCAAGACCCACTCACCTTCCCAGCAGGCTCCCACGCTCTGAGGCTGTTGCCTATCACCCCAGAAAGCAAGCTTAGCTCCTTTTAGCACTTCTGAAAGAAATCACTCATAGCAAGCCTCCCATCATTCTACTGGAAGTTAGTAAAAATTGGAGGCAGAGGGGTTTCCAAGGAGGAGGAAACGTCCTGCCATCTCTCGTCTCTCCCCGCTCCCCCCACCAAACCCCAGCCTTCCTCCTGGCTCCCCTCTCTAGGCAACAACACCAGACTCCCCCTAGTTTTCTGCAGAATGGCGAGTTCCACCCAGGCTCACATTCCTGGAATCTCATTTTCTTTCCTCAATCCTCTATCTTATTTTTCCAACAAAAACCATGCATACTCAAGGGTAATTCTGGGACAGCTGCTAATGTCATGATTCTTCCTCTTCCTTGTCACACGCACATGCATGTGTACACGCACACTTTACGGTCCATGAAGCACTTTATGTGAGTCCTTATGTGTGTTCCTCTGGGGTAGTCCCTATTGTAATCTTCATTTTACAGATGGAGATCTTGAGGCACAGCATAATTACAGTTACAGAGCCACTGAGAACCTGAACCCAGCTTTAGACCCCAAACCCATGTCCTTTTCTCTTATAGCATTTCACCTCCTCTGTTAAAAAGCGTCTCTTAGGCTAACACTACTGGATCTCTGAAGAGATACCCCATGATAAGCTATGATAAGTGTCCGCTCATCACAACCATAGAAACCAAAAGAACCTGTAAGGACCTGGAAGGGCAGGCCACAGTGGGCTATTCAGAGGCTCCACATGTTTTCAGAAAACTTTATGTGAAGTCCCCCGTAGGCTCCCTTGGGCCGCAGGGTACATGTGCCTACAAATAACACTAATCCATGAAGTCAGTAGAAGGAAACCCACAATGCTCTGCTTTTCCCCGTGATGACCTTTTCACTGCTTTTAATGAAGAATTCATTAAATGGTAAATTCATTCCAAAACATGTTTTCTTAATTCTTGGATCACCTGTGTTTCTCTGGGGCCCAGAGCATCCGCCTCTGCCACCCACTAGGCCCCCAAGCCCTAGGCAAGCCTCCTAAGAGGTGTCCTGAATGTCCGCCAGTAGGTTAGGAATCCCAGCAAGCAGTGGGCTAAGGCCGTGGAAAGGAGAAGGTGGGGGCAGAAAAGGAAGGATTGCTATGTTCTAAGAGACAGAGGAGCTGCGTGCCTGGGCTCTCAGAAGAGGCTACCTGGGGCGTCTCTGGGCCACCCTTGGGAGCTCATGAATTGGGGAAGCAGAAGGGGCCGCGCGGATGCCTGCCCAGGGCCCCCAAGCACAGGAACATCTTTCCCCTCCGCCTGGCTGTCGTGGGTGCAGTGAGCCATCACTCTCACGGTCATCAGATTCTCACAGTGGAGAGTAGAAGTCCACCGGCCCCAAGATACTAGCCTCCCTCCTCCTTTCGAGGCACATGTGGGAGTTGGAGAAAACAAGAACAGCCCCGCGCATCACTTCGCAGTGTCCGCGGGCCCTGGGGATCCGCATGCACACGCAGATGAATTGTTTTGAGCAAGTCAGAATGCAACGGTTTCATTTTTCTTCCCATTCCGAATTGTTGATGTTTAGAAATAAATTGCTCCTGGTGCTTCTGATTTACAAGGACAAAATAGGAATGCAGAAAACAGGGTCAGTGGAGTGATTCGAATTTCCATCACAATTACAGTTCTTCTCAACCGTGTGATTCTGTGCTTCCCCCACATACGTCAGCCCGTGCCGATTATGCCTGGATGCCAGACTCGCGCTGCTGGAGCCCTCGGACCCCACCGCAGCCCCAGCTGTCACAGGCCGCTGGGCGGATTGGGACTAGGCTCCGCCGTCGGCTGCTAAAAAGACTAGAGCGCCCCTCAGAGCTGCTTCTGGGCGTCCGCAGGAAGTGGAGAGTGTAGCTGGCTCAGCCTCACAGGCGGCAGGTGAAGGGGTCCTGCGAGCAGGAGCTGAAGGGCACCCAACACTGACCAGCAGGCTCCTCCGCCCGTAGCAGCCACGCCATCAGAGCCGTCAGCATGGAGCCCTGCTCTGCGCCAGGTGTTGTGCTGAGAGCCGGCACTCGGGACGCTCACGCAGCTCTGTGAAATGAGGGTGTCATTAGAATAGTCTGTAGAGGGGAAACTGAGTCTCAGAGACGTCAATAAGTGGCAGAGACAGCATCTAAATCCAAATCGGTCCAGTATTCGGAGCCTGGGCTCACATTCCCTGCACAATAACGCAGCCCCGGATTCTCGCCTCACCCCAGAGTTCTGGCTTGTTAATTCCAGGTGGTGCTGCATGTGGGCCTCAGGGAGTCTGACGGTGCTTCCCTTCCCTCCGCCCGGTAGTGTGCAGAGAACCTACAGAGAATTAGCCTTGCTGGCCCCACCCCTGATACGACCCTCTCCGGAAACGCCGTCTTTGGTATCTCCTCGCTTCGAGCTCTGTGCCAGCACAGCGCCATGGGGCAGGCCTTTCTCTGAGTCCCAGGGCTCTGCTGCCAACCCCAGACACTCTTGTCTCCATGCTGCAGCTCTGCTTGGAACACTGGCGTTTTAAAAAAGGAGGGGAAGGGCAACGCTTAGCGCAAGAGGGAGCCTGTGCCACGGTCTCCAGTGCCCGGTTACCCAGCGGGTTCCTGCTGGCACAGGGAAGGGCGCAGTTGCTTTTCAAACTGCACCACTTGCGCAGCCTGCTCTGTTTAAGGTGAAGGCCGGCTCCCCGCGGCTGCGAAGCCCCATCCTCCGCCGCTCTCCGTGGGCCGCGGTCTCCCTCTGTGTGCAGTGACGCTGGCGTGTCGGGACGGGACCAGCAGGATGAGACCCATCCGTCCGAGACAGTGGCAGCCCTGACGCCCGCTCAGCCCAGTCTGCAGCCGGGAAGGCAGGGACCTGTCAAGCGCTGAGCCCCTCCCTTCTAAGACATCGGCCAAGGCTCTGGGTTTTTATTCACCATCGTAAGATGTCATCCATCAGTCTGGTCTTATTTTGTGTCTTGCCTTTTTTCCCTTCCACCGCCTCTCCCCGCCCTCATTACCTCTAGAGACTGAAGAGAATGTTCAGGATTCCAACTTTATTGCATTAGCAAAAATAACACCTCTGGCCCCCACGGATAGAAAAGTGTCCCAGTGAAAGGTTAGTCTAAATAACAAATTAAATGAAGACATGATGGCGGAGTGGCTTGTTATTGGCAGCATGAACAGCAACATAACCAGACACAGTAATAGTTCAGCATGATCGGTGTGCTGTCATTTGTGACCCGTGTGTGCCCAGTGCCCGCGTGAGCGCTGACCACGGTGGGAATGAGGCTGGCGGCTCGAGGCCGAGTGGGCACGGGGCATCTGACGTGCCTCCGTCCCAAGAGTCGATTCTCTTGGGGTACACAGCAGGGAAGAAGAGCTGGTGGTTCAAGACGCGCTATAATTAATTCTTTGTAATTAATAGACTTCATTTCTTAGAGCAGTTTTAGGTTTACAGAAAATTGAACAGGAAGTGCGGATAATTTCCACGTACTCCCTCACCCTCCCCACCCGAGCCTCCCTGCTACTGGCATCTGCGTGAGTGCGGTGAACATGTTACCACTGGTAAACGGGTGTCGATACTTCGTCACTAGTTAGAGTCCCTAGTGGACATTAGGGTTCATTCTTTGTGTTGGCAGCCACAGGTTTGCGCAAGTGTGTAACGACACGTCCTCGCCATTACAGGGTCATGCAGAATAGTTTCAGTGCCCTAAAACCACCCGTGCTCCACTCCTCATCACTCTTCTCCACCCTCCGCCCAACGCCTGGCGGCCACTGACCTTTTTATTGTCGCTATACTTTTGCCCTGTACGTAGTTGGAATCACACCGTATTTAGCTTTTCAGACTGACTTCTTTCGCTTAGCAATGTGGACGTGAGTTTTCTCGATGTCTTTTTGGGGCTTGGTGGCTCATTTCCTTTTATCACTGAATCATACTCCCCCGCGTGGCTGTGCCGCAGCCGGTTTATCCATCCATTTGTTGCAGGGTGTCAAGGTGGCTTCCACTGTTGTGGCAATTACGAATAAAGCTGCTATAAATATCCATATGCAAGTTTTTGGGCAGACTGCAGTTGTCAGCTCCTTTAGATAAATACCTAGGAGCATGATTGCTGGATCCTATGGTCAGACTAGCTTTGTAAGAAACTGCGAAACCGTCTTCCAAGTGGCTGCACCATTTTACATTCTTTCCAGGAATAAATGAGCTTTCCTTTTGTTCCACCTCCTCACCAGCATTTGGTTATAATTAACTTGTCAAAACCACCCAGGTTAGAATATTTTTTGTAATACAAGGCAATATTATTTGACGTTTTCATACATATTCTCTTATTTGACCTCTGTTACCACCTTGTAAGGAATTAAAAAATTATTCCCATTTTATAGATGAGCAGACTGAGGCTCAGGGTGATTATATGAAAAACCCAAGGTTACACACTAGGTGCCAAGAGCAGGGACTGAGGTCTGATCTGCCCACAAAGCCCGTGTCCCCTTGAGTCTGTCCCGTCAGAGCCACCTTCACAGATGTACAGCAGGTAGTACTGAGTCGCGGGCAGGGGTGGCCCAGGCTGGCACGCTCTGACTTGCCCAGCAGATAGACTGAATGGACATCTCCTAAAGGTATCTAAAATACCTTTAAGATAAAATTTGATATTTAATGCTTAAAAAAATTAATCCCAGCCATCATGAGAAACATCAGTACTTTGTTGGACTTTGTTGGACTTCCTTTTATGTCTTAGAATTATGTCTTAGAATTAATTTTTATTGTTAAATGACAAAGGAAAGCATACTGTACTATTTTCAGCACTTTGTGTCCTTTAAATGTGTTTTTTACTTTTATTTTTTAAATTTTTTTTTATTTCAGCATATTACGGGGGTACACGTTTAGGTTATGTATGTTGCCTTTGCCCCACCTGAGTCAGAGCTTCAAGCGTGTCCACCCCCAGACGGTGCACACCGCACCATGAGGTGTTTTAATCTAGCCCCAGTCTCCTTCCATTCAAGTTATCGCTCAGCCTATCACTAGCACTGGAAATTCAACCATTAGAAATGCATTCCTTTAGGCCTTTATGTAACTTTACAGATTTTAAAGATAGGCACTTAGTTTTACAATCTAGGTACTGGGAGAGAGGGAAGAGAAGCAACATGTGTATTTGGATTGCAAATGTATTCATACTAGCTCTCAGATATGCAGAGGAACTAGAGTTATCCGTGTCTGCCTCCTCCTTGTCTGAGCATCTCATGAGTGTGCATGGGCTTTTCCTCCACTCAGGAAACTCTGTCCAGTGCAGTAATTTATGCATTTCCCTTAGTTAATTCTCAGTCCCTTTGGGTGAAATAGTTTAGTCTCTCAAATTCTGACGTGCTCCCTCAACTACTCCCTCTTAAGAAGGACTTACCTTGGCCTTGCCCCGATTCCTCTGCAGCAGTCGCTCTCCGTGGCCAGTGCTGTCCACCTGGGGCCAGCCATGGCACGAGCCTTCTGCTGGAGCTCCCTGGTGACATAGTACCGATCGTCATCCTTCTCCTTCACTCTCTGGCTAACTCACTGGACCCTTGACTCAGTATTCGTGTCCAAGGGAACTAAGAATGGTTGGAAGGGCAAGAGGGTGAGCCTGACCACTCACCCCACACAGAGATTGCCTGCACTGTGGTTTTCTCCTAGAGTCTAAGGAATTTCAAGCATCTTCCACATGTTCTGGCCTGTTTTCTCCCTAAAAAAGGTTATTTTCTTGCCTTCTGCTTTGGAGCAATAAACCTTACAAGTCTTTGTTTGTTGGAGATGGATGGGAGTGGGGAGATAAAAAATGTTATCGATTTATATATGTAAACATTGAGTACTTTGACGTTCCTGTGCGATATTTGAGACAGGCGTGGGAGCGCACGGCAGAGGGGGGCTTGGCAGGAGACGGCCGCGCGCAGACCCCAATGGCAGGGCTGGGACTCACCTCCAGCCTTGTGTCTCCTCTACTCCCACAAGGAGAAGTCGCTGTTCTTCACCTTCTTTTGCTCTTTCTTTGGTAGTTTCATCACATATGCATATTCCTAGATAATATATTTTAGTTTTGCTTGTTTAGAGCTTTATAAAACTGGATTCAGAATTTATATAGTATTTTTCAATTTGCCTTTTGTACTCAGTACTGTGTTCTAAGATTTATCTGTGTTCTTGCTGGTAACTGTTGTTGGATTGTGTGTGTGTGCCATAATTTATGTATCTATCCTCCTGTTAGTGGGCAACCGCGTTGTGTCTGGTTTGGGGCTGATGTAAACAATGCTCCTGTAACTGCCTTGCATGTGTTTTCTAAGACGACAGGATTTATGCCTGGAACAATTGCTGGGCCATCAGGTGGGCGAAGATTCAGCTTCACAATCTGGTATAGTTGACTGGTTAAGCACACGGCTTTGGCAGTAAACCGCCTGGTTTCGGCTCAGACGTGTCCCTTGCTAGCTGTGTGACTCGGGGCAAGTTACTTAAGTCCTCATTTCCATTTTCTCACCCGAGAAATGAAGGTGGTAATAGCACCTACCTCGTGGAGTTGTTTTGAGGACTAGATGAGCACAGCTTTGCCAGCACCATCCTGGTTCCGTCCCATGCTCGCCGAGCCACGAGGTGGTCGCGGGATGCCCCTTTGCAGATCGGAAAGCACTGAGGTCACACAGCTCACAGTGGTCCACTGGCTGGTGACAGAGCAGGGACCCGATGCCTCCTGGCCCACCTACCCTCAGAGACAGGATCCACGTGCACCGTGCCACCTCCCAACCTAAGACTCCGCAGGCTCGGTTCCTCCCCCAGCCAGCTCAGAGCACGCCTCCCCTAAAGGGCAGGCTGGCTTTGGGAAGGTCGAGGGGCACCAAGGTTGTGAAAGGGTGGTGCGCAGAGAGGAGGACGATGCCACAGATGAATTCCACCTGTTCTCTGAGAGCAGCCCCACCTCCCTCCTCCTTGGACCCTCCTGTTCCCTCTAGACTGTTGCAGAAGCAGACAGCAAGTGTGAATCAGCGCTGTCTGCAGCCACATCTCACACTCTGAGAGGACGCCCTGCGGCCCTGCAGCTGTCCCCGCACCTGCTAAAAGGCGTCTGCAAAGAAAGGAGGACTCTGAAAACAAAGGAGGGCACGGTCTGGCCAGCTGTCTCCATCCCCCCCACTGGGCTAGGACGCACGCCTGGCCTGGCCTGGCCTGGGTCCTGCCGCCTGCGTGGCTGCAGCCATGTCGCCGGCTCGGAAGCTGCCCACAGATCCCTTTGCCTACGGGAGTCTTGTCTCCAGCCTCGTCCCATCAGCCACTCATTCTCATAAGCGCCCAGTGAATTCATTTGTTTTGAAAGAAGGGCAAGAAAAGGTAATAGATCTGCATAATATGTACAATTTTCTGCAAAACCCATAAATGCCAGAAGGCTTTTTCTGCCTAAGCTGAGGCCGGGATGCAGCTCCTATGAGCAGCAGCCTGTGATCTGGCAGCTGCCTAGGCCAGGCTAAGGAGGGTGAATTGGGGTTTTTATTGTAACACCTGCCCTCCCTTCGGGATTTAATACCTCAGCTATTTCTGGTCTCATCAGGTCAACAAATACCAGCCAAATTGCCAGTATAGAGCCCAAAACGTATACTCTCTCCTCCATAAGAGGTTTCTTAAACACAGACCTTTCTCCAGAAGCAGACAGGCAGCACTCAGGAGGCAATTTCTGATCTTTTGTCACCAGAGATGGCTTCTCCCTCACTATCCTAATGGTAGAAAAAGACTCTTGCAGGGGCCCCTCATGTTTTTCTTCCAAATCTAAGAAGTGACTTCATTCTCATTTGCATTCTCATTTGCAAATCCTGCTCACCATGCGCAATTTAGTCAGTATATTATTTTATTCATAATTTTTAAAAGAACACAGGCCATTTCTAAGCGGAGCACAATAGGCATTGTTCTTGTTTATGAGGTTTCCATCCATCACTTGCCCCCTGGGAGCAGGAGCAGGAGATGGCGGCAAAGCCGGGCCACAGCGGATACAGGGACTGAAGGAGGGAGGCACCCCCCCATGCAGAGGGGCTGCTCTACAGAGCTGAGCTCCAGTCACTGCCGGCCCAGCAAGGTTGGGATCGGGGTTGAAATCACTCTTTCTTCTGATTCGCTGGCGATTTGTGTTCATTCATTCATTCTATGCTGTTTAGGGTTACGTCAAGCTGGGTGTGACACATGCCAAAACAGTGGGAAAAAAATAATTGATCAAATGGCTGAGTCATTTGTTTTACAGGTATTTTTTTTAATTAAGCATGAATTGAGCACTAACTATATGCTAGCTATTATGCTATTGACTCCTAACAATAACTTTGTGAGTCAAGTGTGACTAGCTTCATTTTATAGATCAAGAAACTGAGTGTTGGAAATACTAACGCCTATGACCAACATCACCAAACTAATCAGGCAAGAACCTCTTGCTATGAGGACTGGCAGGCTCCACTTTTGATTGGGAACCCAAGGCCCTAGGCCTTTCCTCTTATTATCTACCCAGTCTTTTACCCATTTATTCATCCAGCAGAGCATGGTGCCCAAGTCTGTTTCATGAGACAGTATGCACCTAGAACCCAGGGCAGTGCCCAGGGAGCTCAGACCAGGGCCAGAGGGCAATGGAGCGGCAGCGAGTGAGCACATCTGGGGGCAGTGAGAGGACCCTGCGCAGAGCGGGTGTAGGTGAAGGACGCTGCTGAGGTGCGAGTCAGTCAGACAGGGGAGACCGGAAGGGACTATGGTCTGGGAGAGCAGTGAGGAATCCAGAGCCCGCTTTGGAACTGGTCGCTGTGAGGTCCCTCGAGACATCTGAGAACTAGTGGCAAGTTGGCAGCTGGAGGTTTGGGAAGGATGGGGATGGAGATAGAAGTATGGAAATTACCAACCACACGCGATGGAACTGATGAGACTGGGAAAGAGGGCGTAGAAAGAGGAAGACTAAGGCCAAGGCCCTTTATCCAGGGCATGGGGGGAAGACCCTACGGGGAGGAGAAGCTGCAGGAGAGGTATAGGTGAAGACGATGGGGTGCACGGGTGCCCTGACACCAACACTGAGGGGAACTGGATTTGGAGCCGTTGGGAACAGGCCAGTGTGAAATGCTTCCTAGAGCTCAAGCAAGACAGAGACAGAGGGGCTCTAAGATTTGGCAGCTCAGGAGGTTGACAAGGGTCTTGACAAGAGCAAATAATCTTTGGAACCATAGAGTATAAACAAGGAAGAGTAGACTCCAGTTCACATGGGAGGGGGGACATGGAGCCAGTGCGTGTAGACGACCTTTTCCAGAAGTCTTTCTGAGAAGGCTGCAGAGAGGTGGATGGTAGCCAGAACTGGGTGTGGGTTCGGGAGTGGGGGGTTTCAAGAGCAGGATATAACTGAGTGTGGGTTTGCTCACTTTCTGCCTTGTAGGAATGATCCAGGGATGAGAGAAAGAGCTTCAGGATGCAGAAGAGAGCGGGGCTGACTGAGGGAGGGCCACCTTGAGAAGGGGAGGAGATGGCCACACCATGGCAAGGCCCAGCTCTGTCGTGAGAGATGCTGCATATGAGAGCACAGGAGAAGGAAACGATGGCCGCGGCTGTTCTCAATTTGTAGATTTGGTGCGGGGAATATGAGAGTGATCAGCATTTAGCAAACCTGTATTAAGTGCCTAATGTGTGCCAGGGATGCTTGGCACTGGGGATGCAAAGGTGGTGAGGAGTAGTGCCTGCCCCTGAAGAGCTCATGGTCACGCTGGGGAGACAGGCACCGGCATCATCACTGCACTGAGAGAGCCAACCCCAGGACCTCATGGGAGCTGGGGGGAGGGGCACAGACCTGCTGGTCACTGGGTCTCAGAGAGCCTGAAAGGGTGCCCAGCTCACACGCCAATCGGTGCTTGACAGATAGCACCCCTTGATGGAGTGATTATATAGAATGCTGATTTTCTGCAGACGGAGGTCGTGATTTGGGGACTGAAATTGACCGAAGAGCCCGTTATTTCTCTCTCCTTGCCCTGTGACATGGGTAATATAATGTGCAGCTGCCTGGGTGACTCTGGATTGAACTCTGTCTCCAGATCAAAACAGTTAGTTCCTCTGATAGTGATTGTACAGCCTTTGTGGTCAACAGCATGGAGAACTCACAATAGTGGGTCTGGTGAGGCTAGGCAGGCTTTTAACCCGAGCACAGAGCAACTCCCGCGAGCCGGGCAGAGCACAGGTCCTCCCTCCGTCCTTAGAGCTGGGGTGGAGCGGGCGCTAATGCTGCAGGTTCCATCCAGGCAGGTGCCCCGAGAAGTGCCCGCGAACTTCTCTGACAGGAGCGTCTGCCGCTTTGCAGAGCTCCTGTTAGGAAACTAGGAAACAGAAGAGGCAAGGAAAAGAGCACAGCCCTGTCTCAGTCTCACCTCCTCGGGCCACAGACCCTGCAGAGATGCGGAACGCAGTTGGTATAAGCTCTCAGAGTAGCACGTGATAAAAACCATATCTCAGCAAGTAGAAGCGGAAACCCAGTGATACCAAGAGGAATGTGAAAGAATTGGGACCTGGAGAGCAGCCTGGGGGGCAGTGTCCGTAGGAATGGGAAAATGATGGCTAGAGATGGCTTCCTTCCAGACGCGTGTATGTCATCTTTGTCCTGGCCCCAGCGCTCCCCCGCTACCCCACACGCAGGCCTGCGGATGTCAGATGCTATGAGAGGCGGGGTATGTCATGGCTTTGGGGCAGGCCAAGTCTGCCAGGGATCAGCCACAGCAAGTTACTGGACCTCCCATGCCTCAGTTTCCCCACCTGTAAAATGAGGAGGATGATGATAATAGTGTAATAGCTACATCATAGAGTTGTGAGAATTAAATAGAATAGTGCCTGGCACGTAGTAGGTATTTAATAAGTAAAAACTTTAATGCCAAGAGGAAACAGGGTGAAGAGTTGGCATGTCAGAGCAGACCCACTTCCATTGTCAGAAGACAGTCCAGTGAGGCCGGTTCACTGGGAGTGTGCCCTTCTAGGGCACGCTGTGTCTGCTGGCAGAGGTATGACAAGCGCAGAAACAAAGGCGCAAGCAGAGAGCATTAGTGCTTCACTGGGTAGTGAAAAGAAAAGAAATAACAAGAAGCAAGTCAATTGTGTGCCTGAGACTGGCTGTCCAAGGTGTGCCATCCCTTCTGCCAAACTAAGGAAACAAAATAACATTTATATTCATTAAAAATGTATCTGTCCAGGAGAAAAGAACCAGTCTTCTTTTCCTCGTGTGAAAAACATGAAAAGATGTCAGAAGTTTGCATGAAAAGTTGAGTTTACATTCTTGAGCTTTGACAAGAAAAACAATATGGTGAGAGTTCTGTTGTGTGTTTGGGATGTGTTTACGCTGATTCCTGATTCGGGTAAGGTGAATTACACTGTTTTTAGCATCTGGCAAGCATTTAGATTATGCGAACAGTAAACCCTCAGGTCACTGGCCCTTGTGTACTGTCAGCTGTCCACACTCCCCGCACATGGAGCAGGCTGTTTCTGTGTGGGCCACATGTTGCGAATCAAAGAGGGTCCTGAAGACGCACGGTGGGACGCCCTCCAGCTGCAGGTTGATTGACTCCATCGCTCCATCATTCTGTCACTTATTCAGTCTGCTGTTCTCTCCTGTGAGTGGCCCTGGCTCAGCTGACATTGCATTCGGCCCTCACTCCTACTAATCACACAGCTGGCCCCGTGCTGGCCCTGTCCTTGCCATTAGTGCAACAGAAGCCAAAGGAGGAGAGTCCCTCCAACTACAGATGAGGGGTGCTCGGGGAGCCCCTGCCCTTCCTTCAGACCCCGGCCCGCAGCAACAGCAGCTCCTGATTGCTCATCAGGAAAGCCCAGCTCCGGTCCCTGGCTCCTTTCCTGCAAGCCTTCCACAGTGACTGGCTGCCCGGCCGGCAGCGCTTGGCCTCATTAGGGAATCAAACGAGGGCTCCATCCAGGGTGCCCTCCAAGCAGACCAGCCCAGCCAGGGCCCCGTAGTGTCAGCCCGAGGAGCCAGGTGGGGGGAAGGCTGGCAGAGAAGTAAGCAGGGCATTTGCTACTTGGCACCTGTCTGCAGCATCAGGCCCAGAGCAGGCCTGTTTTCCCCAAGCAGCCTAGGTTGACAAAACTTCAATCACTTTAGTGAGAAAAATGTTCCCAAATCTGATCCTGGAGGAAGTCAGTGTGTCTCTGTCAGGAAATCATCACACTATTCTTTTCCAGGTTTGATTATTATAATGCCATTAATTTTTATTAAGGCTATTTTATTATTGATGACCACTACTTCATGTTTCTACAAATACAGTGGAACTTGACTCTACTATTCATGTGCATTAGAGGACATGACTTGACACATCTCTAAAATATTTTTTCCATTATAATATACTATTGCCACACCATAGAAAAATTGGAAACTAGAAAAAAGTAAAAAATCAACTGAATTCCTACAAGTCTAATACAAGCACTGTTAGCATTTTGGTGAATTTCCTTTGAGTCTTTTTCTTACACATATTTTAACATAGTAATATTTATCTTTACTTATTTTTTATCTTCCCCTTTTTTTCACTTAGCATAGTTATGATATACAATTTCCATGTTACATAATTCTCATACAGGATCATTTTAATGCTTCCATAATATTCCATCAAGTGTATGAACCATGATTAACCATTTCTCAACTGTTGAATATTTAAAGCAGGAGTCCTCAAACTTTTTAAACAGGGAGCCAGTTCACTGTCCCTCAGACAGTTGGAGGGCTGGACTATAGTTTAAAAATAACTATGAACAAATTCCTATGCACACTGCACATATCTTATTTTGAAGTAAAATAACAAATGAGCAAAAACACCCTCATGTGGCCCGCAAGCCATAGTTTAAGGACGCCTGATTTAAAGACTGTTTTTGCTATTACATTTGTGATCTCTTTCTGGTGTTTAGGATTTTTTTTCTTAGAGCAGATTGACAACAGTGACATTACTAAGTCAAAGGCCATAAACATTTTTTTGACTACTGCTACATACCAAAAACTTGCTTTCTCATCCGCATTTTAGCCTACCCATATTCTGTAAGCTTTTTAATCAGCAGTGTTGTTCTGTATTGGGGGGGGACATTACATGACCCTTGCATTGCACTGGATGGTAGCAATCTGGGCTCTCTTGCCCCTTAGAAAGAAGGCCCCTTAGGAAGTTCCCTCCTACCCCCTGGAGCACTTCATATCACAGGCACGTGATGGCCAAGACAGAAATAAATGAGGCTCTGACCTTGTGGGAGGTAGAGGCAGCTTTGGGAAGAAACATACTGATGCATTTCTTTATTAGGGTGAAAAGCAGAGAATTAATGTCAGACTTGACATGCATAACTCAAAATGCTTGTTTCCGCTGTATTGAGAGGTTTCCATACACAGAGACACCTGGCTCACTGACACTGAACCACATGTAAATAATGAAGAACAACCCTCTGAGGGCAAAGCTCTGGACGGATCTCGCTCGTCCCCCTGCCCTTGTGCCTCCCACACGTCTTTGCCCCAGTGGGGCTCAGTAGAGGTCACGATAAGATTCTCCCCTACATTGTCTTTGCAGGTGAAATGTGATTTGAGAACGTTTTCCCCATAAGAACACCATCATTCTGAACACACTTATCTTTCTACTTCCAAACAGGTAGAAAACCAGAGCTGTAACTCTCTTGGCTTTGAAGGCAGTGCTTCTTGAAGATAAATCCATTGACCATTGGTGGTTCATGAGATTTCTCCTGGAAACTCATCGGTGATCCTCTGTAGTCTATCCATCTATAATGCAACTAGACTATCCTTTTATTTTTAGCACAAATTAGTACTATGTTCAGATGCAGAGAAAGCTCTAAGTAAAATGGTGATAGAGAGAGTAAGTCTGACTTTAGGACTGCCACATAGGCTGGGCAGGTTGTCCACTGTGCAAAGGAACATCACTGACACCCAGCCTGATAGCCACTAACCAAGTCATGTACCCTAGCATGAGACTTTGTTCACTTATTATTCTAGGAGTACCATTTTTTAAAAATAAACTTTTTATTTGAGAGCAGTTTTATGTTTGATTTACTGAAAATTTACAAATAGAGTTCTTATATACACTACTCCCAGTTTTCTCTATTGTTAACATCTTGTGTTAGTATGGTACGTTTGTTATAATCAATGACAACAAATCAAATAATAAGAATGATACCTTCTTATCAACTAAGGCCCAGACATCATTCAGATGTCCTTAGTTTTTAATTAATGTCCTCTTCCTGTCCCAGGAGCCGACCAGGGGGCACATGAGCAGTCTTGTCTCTGTAGCCTCCATTTGCTGTGCCAGTTTCCCAGGTTTCATTTGTTCTTTTTTTTTTCTTTTTTTTTTTTTTTTTTGAGACAGAGTCTCACTTTGTTGCCCAGGCTAGAGTGAGTGCCGTGGCGTCAGCCTAGCTCACAGCAACCTCAAACTCCTGGGCTCAAGCAATCCTGCTGCCTCAGCCTCCCAAGTAGCTGGGACTACAGGCATGTGCCACCATGCCCGGCTAGTTTTTTCTATATATATTAGTTGGCCAATTAATTTCTTTCTATTTGTAGTAGAGACGGGGGTCTCGCTCTTGCTCAGGCTGGTTTTGAACTCCTGACCTCGAGCAATCCTCCCGCCTCGGCCTCCCAGAGTGCTAGGATTACAGGCATGAGCCACTGCACCCGGCCCATTTGTTCATGATGACCCACACAATTTTGACGAGTACTGGCCAAGTATCTTGTCGCACGTCCCCGTGTTGGGACCTGTTTGATGTGCTTTGCGCGTGAGGTCGGGAAGAAGTCCCCAGGGGCAGAATGCCATTTTTATCGTGTCCTGCCAAGGGTGCATGCTGCCGCTGCGACTGCTCGCCGTTGATGCCCGCCTTGCCCCCTGGCTGAGGTGGCTTGTCAGGTTTCCCCATGGTAAAACTCCTCGTTTCCACACTTTTCACATCACATTCTTTAGAAGGAAGTTGCTATGTGCAGCCCACACTTAGGGAAGGGGGTGCTATCCTCCACCTCCTTGAGGGCAAAACGTCGACACAAATTATTTGCAGTTCTTCATCCTGTAGGTCTGTCTGCTCTCCTTTACTCCTTCATGCATGCCCGTGGGTGTGGGCTCATGCTTCGGATCGTAATCCAATACCGCCTTGTTCTGTGAATCGTAATCCGATACCGCCTTATTCTGTGGTTCAAAGTGTTCCATCTTTGGCCTGTGGGAGCTGTTTCAGTTGTCTCATATGTCCCTTTGATATACCCCCATTATCATAGATTTTAGGGGGGTGTTATGGGTTAAATTTTGGCCCCCGCAATGTAATATGTTGAAGTCCAAACCCCAGTACCTGAAAAGATGACCTTATTTTTAAATAGGGTTATTGCAAATATGACTAGCTAACCGGAGTAGGGCAGGCGCTTAGTCCAATGTGACCAGTGTCCTTATGAGAAAAGGGGAGAGGTGCGCAGGGAGAAGAGGGGCACACCACAAGCAAGGCAGAGACAGCAGTGACACGTTTACAAACCAAAGAATGCCAAGGTTGCCTGAACACAGCAGAAAGTAGGAAGAGGCAGGGAAAGACTCTCCCCTCCAGGGTTGAGAGGAAACACGGCCCTGCAGACACCTTGATTTTAGACTTTTACCTCCAGAACAGTGAGAGAATAGATTATGTGTTACGACAGCTCTAGGCCACTAGCACAGAGCACGTCTTTGGCTTCTGGCACTGCAAGATGCTCTCGGCGCATCTTCTCGTGTATTTCCTGCCCCAGTCCTAGCCCCGGCCCTTTCTTAGCGATCCCTGGTTCCTCCTGTTAGAGAATGGCATTAGAAACCAAAATCCGGGTGTCAGGTGTGCTCGTAGCTACTGCAGCGTTGCACTTCGAGGCCTTCTCAGCAGGTGGGGCCAGGAAGTCTGTACGTGTATACCAGCCTCAGTGCACATGGCTGCAGACGTTGCCGTGTGTAACCACCTGTACCTGTGCTAAGCTAAACGTAAGTTCACACTGATGTCTCCAAGTCTAACCCGTTTCCACATGTGCTGAGTGCAGCTCAGCACAGGGACCCCCAAACTGAGCCGTGCTGCAGAAATGAAGACAAAGTAGCCGATTATCAGGACAAGTGGGCACGGGGTACTCGATGCTCCAAGAGCAAAGAGCCCCGTCCCTGGTGCGCACATTGCCTTTATTTGTACAACTCAAGAAGGAATGAGGAAACTCAAGGGCAGGAAACAGATTGCTGTTTACTCCGCCATCCCTATATTTTGAGATGCTCTGTTCGAAGAACATTCCCAGGCCTTCTACATGACTGCAGTCACTGGAGACATGGCTGTTTCCTGCAACCTCTCGGCTGCTGACCAGACGGCTTTCCTTGGTCCACACCCGCTCAGCATCAAGGAGACAGCTAGCTCACAGCGTCTGCTCCTACACACATGGATCCTTCTATCTGCCTCCTTTTGCTTATCTACACCCTCCTGCTCCAACAGTGAGGAACTGTCTCCTGCCATCTGCCATCCACGTATTTAATTGTTCAATTCCCGTGTACATATATAGTATGTAGAATTGTTAGCTTGGGATTCCTTTTTCGAATTCGCACAACAGGTGCTGTATGGGTAGTGGCACCACTGCATCCTCTCCAGACTGAATTTCCTCCAGCCAGGTTTAGGAGCCTGTACTTTCTTCCTCATCTTCTCTTATACCCAAACCTAGTCTCACAGAAAGATCTGCTATCAGTTATTTGTATCTTTGCACTAGTCTGAATAAGGTAGGCTAACTGCAGGAACAAATAAACGCCAAACTTAGCACGGCGAAGCTTTATTTCTTATTCCTATCAGATGGGGAGGGGGCGGCGCTTGGGCTGCTTTTCTACTCTGAGCTTTGCCATTTTAAACTCATCACCTCCGAAGCAGGGCCAGGAGGGGAAGAGAGGACTGAAAAGACCGGGCAGGGCTGTTTTGAGACCCAGGCATGGAAGCCACTTAGATTCCTCCGACCCACATGCCAGTGGCCAGAACACAGTCTCATGGCCTCAGCCTGACTTCTAGGGAGGCTGAGTCATGGCAGTCTTCCTCCCTGTGAGCCTGGGAGAGGAAACTACATGCCGAGCACTTAGCACTTGTCTCTGCTTTAGTCTTGGTGTGAATTTAAGTCAGTGTGTTAACTTTCCCAAAATCATTTTTATTTAAAATCTTAACTTTGTAACAAAAGATCTTATTTTATGAAAAAAGGAATTTTTAAACATTCATAGCCAAGGGAGAAGGGAAAGGGAAGTTTAGGGAAATTTTTAGCAACCTTACCTTTGAAAATCTATCACATAGGTGGCCCCTTTTTCTACTAATGTATAAAGTCATTCTTAATGATATTCAGTTTCTTTGGATCATCGTTGTTGCTTTTATTCTTGAAAGCTAAGGTGGCAAATCAAAGTGGGCGAGTCAGGTGGCCCATGGAGCCCGTCAGTGCCCTTGCACCGTGCAGGCCAAAGGGACTGGAGAGGCACCTTCCAAGGGCACCTTCCCCTTTCCCTGAGTGACTGCTGCCGCTGCGGGAGAACAGGTGTGTTTAATAGCAAAGGAGATGAGGCCCATTCTTCATAGAATCTTAGTGTCAGAAGGAACCTTAAACATGAGGTCCAGATAATTTTTTAATGACACAGAGAAGATGCTTATGATAATTTAACATTAAGGGGGAAGCATAATACAAAATTGGGTACACAATATGATTTTACTCTCTAATACACTCTGCACAGAGAAAGCAGATACACCCAAATGTTAATATGGGTGGTGGAATAACAGGTGTTTTTAATTATCTTGTTTATGCTTTCGTGTGTATTTTCCAAACTGTTTATAATGACTATACATGACTTTTGTAATCTGAAAAGGAATGCTAAGAAAAAATTAAAAAGGTCTCCCATCTAACCTCCCCATTGTTGAGATGAGGAAACCAATGCCAGAGATATTAAATTATTTGTCCAGCATCACACGATATTAATTTCAAAGGTCAGGAGTCAAAGTGCTAGCATATAAATTGTTCTTCCTAGCTCTGGTTAGAGTCTAGCAGATGTGGACTGAGCCCTGATGTCTCCAAGTCTAACCCACACCACACGCAAATTCACACCCACCCTTTTCACCCTGACCCAAAATTTCCGGAGTACAGATGCTTCCTGGCCCTTCCTCTGTTTCAGCCCAGAGGCCTAGGAGCTCTGGCAACCTCCAGGCACATCCAGTGGAGGAGGAAACTTTTATTTAGCATCTGGGATAGATTTAGGCTCGATGCAAGCTGAGCCATAAGGCAGCTCCATGCCATTCTACAGATGAGACCGAGGCAGGCTCACGGCTGCCTGCGGCGGGTCAGGAGGCGGGCCCACCCCTGGCCCCACCGCGCCTCCGTGCTGTGCCGTGTGCAGTGCGTACTGAGAGCTCCACGTATGTTTGCTGATTTCACGTAACAGTTGTATCCTAGTCTCGACATTGCAGCAGGCTCTCAAGCTCTGCCCTGGGTACACCTGTTGGCCTAGCACAGGTGGCCTGGCCTGTGTCCCGAGGTGATGGGTCTGTTGCCAGACGTGGGCATCTGGGCACTTCTGGGCACGTGTGTCCCTTTGCACGGGACACCCCCCAAGCTTGATGCCCTGTCAGGAGGCTGCTCAGAGAAGATGGATACTGATGAGAAATCTCAGCCCCCAAATTCATTTTTCAAAGAAGCCAAGCAAATCTGGTGATTTATTCTCTGTCATTCTGATCCCAGCATATGTTCCACATCAGGAAAGTGAGATAGAAGGGATGGTTCAGCAAACATTAAGTTAAAAGAAACCCTGCCAGGCTTCCCCACGAGTAGCTAGCTGGCTTTTGTTTAAAGCCACAGAGTCATTGATTACATCGAGTGAAAAGGTACGGCTATCTCCTGCACAAGCCTCCTCGAGCGTGCTGGGCGGGGCGGCACGCGAGCTGGGGTCTGGCTGCCCCTCGTTCTCTTCCTTCTACAGTCTCGCCGCTTTCCTGCAGTGGAAGCTGCACCCCACCCATCTCTCCCTGTTCTTGCATGCCCGCCTCCCCTCTCCCAGCACCGTTCTGCGTCTTCCTGCGCAGCAGCTCCTGGCTCTGGCCTTCCTGGCGCGCCTCCTCCCACCCGCGTGGGCCCGTCGGCCGCGGAGCCAGACCCAGCCCAGCTTCCCTCCAGCAGCTCCTGTTGGCGCTGCCGCTGGTGCCCCGTCCAGCCTCCGTCCGCCCCCGCCAGCTCTGCGTCTCTTCCTGAAGGTGCAGATGGTGGCAGAGCACTTGGCTCAGCTGACTCTGCTGGACCCTAAGACAGAAGCATTGTGGGGTTACGTTTCGTACCGTGAACCCGGCACCGTCTGAGTGGGGACGGCGCTGTGATGACTAGCGTGCTGCCAGTGGCGACTGCTGTGCACGGGCCCTGCAGAGGGACAGATGGAAGGAGGGAAGAGAGCAAGGAAGGGCAGACATCTTCATTTCATTCATTCATTCATATGGAAAGCATTTATTAAGCACCTACTGTGAGCTAAGCTTGGTGCCAGGTGTTGAGAATGTGAGCATAAGTAAAACAAGCCTAGCTGGAGAGAGACACAGGGAAACAGTAACCGCAATGCAATGGGACATGTGTTGTAAATAGTAATTGGGCAAGGTTTTCCGGGAGTTGAGAAGGAAAGGATGGGCCAAGTAGAGAGGCTGTCAACATACGTTTCCCAGGAGACAGCTCAGGTAGAAAGGAAGACAGGTGTGCTTCAGGGAGAGAGAATAGCCCTGTGCCAAGTCACGGAGCAGTGAAGGCCAGCTGCTGCTGGGAGACCCGTGGCAAGGCGTGGCTGGGACCTGGGCGGGCACGGGATACCCGAGATCCTTCTCCCGGAGTCCAGACGTGCGTGCGGGGACAGCGGGGAACACCTGAAGATGCCGAACAAGGAAGTGCCGTGCCCATCTTGCATGTTTGATAATTTACTCCAGCAGGTGTGTAGCTTAGCTACAGGAGGCTGGAGACAGCCATACCAATAAGAGGTGACAGGGCTCTGAACGCAGCAGCGATTCTGGGCATGCAGGGCACTTGTTGAGCGCCTACTGTCTTCCAGGCACTGTGCTGGGTGCTCTCACATACCGTACCTCGAGTGTGCAAAGAGATACGTGAACAGCTTCGTAGCTCATCATACCAAAACTGACACCTCGGTGGACTATGAAATATTAATAACAAGAATGGCAATTCTTCCATGCTGGAATACTATAGGCGGATCCTTGAATGGAGTAGAAATAAGCTTGTCTTGGCATTTACATGGGCCCTATGTGATAGCTTTTGTTCAAAAAGAGCTAGTGTGGCATTCTCCATATACCACTAGTGGGAGTGCATGTTGGTATGACCTCTCTGGAGAGCCACGTGAGCATGCTTTTCAAAAGTCGTAGCATATGCACTTTTTATTCCAGCAATTTCTGTTCTAGAAATTTAAGCTAAGGAAAAATCAGGGATGTGTGCAGAGATTTTGCTAAAAGGATATTTATCATGACATTGTTATCCTAGTAAAAATATAAAAGTAATATAAATGTGAACAATTGAGAATTGGCTTAATACATTATAGCACAGCCTCACGGTTGCCTACTTTGTGGCCATTAAACGCTATGGTGTGGAAGTCTATTTATGGATGTGGAAAGGTGTTCACACGATTTAGCTTCTCTTCAAAGATGTGGTCTAAATAAAAATAAGTGACTGCTGTGCAAACACAACTTCAAGGCAAGTCCCCTGGTCTCCTCTTTCACTAGTTTCAAAAATATTTTTAAGCAAAGAAGGATGATACATAACAACATGTAGAATATGATCCCACCTTAATTAAAAAGAAAAATATGTGCATGTGACTCTCATGAATATATAGCCCTAGAAAGGGTAGCAGACACTCACTAAAATGTTAAATGTATTTATCAGAGTGGGGAGTTCATGGGAGTAGGATAATTTTTAGTTTTTTCTTTTTTTATTAATTTATTTTTACATATTAGCATATTATGGAGGTACAAATGTTAAGGTTATGTATATTGCCCATGCTCCCCTACCCCCCGGAGTCAGAGCTTCAAGAGTGACTAACCAGCCGGGCGCGATGGTTCACACCTGTAATCCTAGCACTCTGGGAGGCCGAGGCAGGTGGACTACTCGAGGTCAGGAGTTCAAAACCAGCCTGAGGAAGAGCGAGACCCTGTCTCTACTACAAATAGAAAGAAATTAATTGGCCAATTAATATATATAGAGAGAGAAAAAATTATCCGGGCATGGTGGTGCATGCCTGTAATTCCAGCAACTTGGGAGGCTGAGGCAGGAGGATCGCTTGAGCCCAGGAGTTTGAGGTTGCTGTGAGCTAGGCTGATGCCACAGCACTCACTCTAGCCTGGGCAACAAAGTGAGACTCTTATCTCAAAAAAAAAAAAAAAAAGAAAGAAAAGAAAAGAGTGACCATCCCCCAACGTAGCACATCTTACTCATTATGTTTGTATATACCCATCCCCTCCTCCCCCCTCCCACCTGCTTGACACCCGATAAATGTTATTCCTGTATGTCCACTTAGGAGTTGATCTGTTAATACCAATTTGCTGGTAAGTACACATGGTGCTTATTTTTCCATTTTTGAGATACTTCACTTAATAGAATGGGTTCCAGCTCTATCCAGGATAATACAAGAGGTGCTATATCACCAGTGTTTCTTAAAACTGAATAGTACTCCATGGTATACATATACCACATTTTATTAATCCACTCATGCATTGATGGGCACTTGGGTTGTTACCAAATTTTGCAATTGTGAATAGTGCTGCTATAAACATTCCAGTGCAGGTATCTTTTTCATAAAGTGACTTTTGATCTTTTGGGTAGATGCCCAGTAGCGGAATTGCTGAATCAAATGGTAGACCTACTTGTATTGCTTTAAGGTATCTCCATATTGCTTTCCACAGAGGTCGTACTAGTTTGCAGTCCCATCAGCAGTGTAGGAGTGTTACTATCTGTCCACATCCACGCCAACATTTATTGTTTGGGGAATTTTGATAGGGGTCATTCTTATTGGAGACAAGTGATATCTCATTGCAGTTTTGATTTACATTTCCCTGATGATTAGAGATGCTGAGCATTTTTTCATATGCTTGTTGGCCATTATTCTGCCTACTTTTGAAAAATTTCTGTTCATGTCCTTTGCCCACTTTGTGATAGGGTTGTTTGATTTTTCCTTGCTGATTTTCCTGAATTCTAAATAAATTCTGGTTATCAGCCCTTTATCAGATGTGTAGCTTGCAAATATTTTCTCCCATTCTGTGGGTTGTCTGTTTGCTCTCTTGACAGTTTCTTTGGCAGTGCAGAAGCTTTTTAATTTGATCAGGTCCCATTTATTTATTTTTGTTGCTGCCATGATTGCCTTTGGGGTCTTCTTCATAAATTCTTTGCCTAGGCCAATGTCTAGAAGAGTATTTCCAACGTTTTCCTCTAGAGTTCTAATAGTTTCACACCTAAGGTTCAAGTCTGTTACCCAGCGTGAGTTGATTTTTGTGAGAAATGAAAGGTGTGGATCTTGTTTCAGTCTTGTACATGTGGCTATCCAGTTTTCCCAGCACCTTTTATTGAATAAGGATTCTTTTCCCCAGTGTATATTTTTGTCTGCTTTGTCGAAGATGAGTTGGCTATTCGAGGCTGGTTTTATATCTTGGTTCTCAGTTCTGTTCCACTGGTCAATGTCCCGTTTCTTGTGCCAATCCCAAGCTATTTTAATTACTATAGACTTGTAGTATAGTTTGAAGTATGGTAAATTGATACCTCCTATTTTGTTTTTATTGCCTAGGATTGATTTTGCTATATGGGGTCTTCTCTGGTTCCATATGAAGCATAAAATTATTTTTCTATATCTGTGAAAAATGATGATGGTATTCTAATAGGAATTGCATTGACTATGTAGGTCATTTGGGTACTATAGACATTTTAACAATATTGATCCTGCCGACCCATGAGCATGGTATGTTCTTCCACCTGTTTACATCCTCTGCTATTTCCTTCTTCAATGTTTCATAGTTCTCCCTGTAGAGGTCTTTTACCTCCTTAGTTAAATATATTCCTAGGTATTTTATGTTCTTTGTTGCTATTTTGAAGGGAATTGAGTCTTTGATTTGGTTCTCACTTTGATTGTTGTTGGCATATATGAATGTCTCTGATTTCTGTGTATTGATTTTGTATCCTGAGACTTTACCAAATTCGTTTATCAATTCAAGGAGTCTCTTATTTGAATCCTTGGGGTTTTCTAGGTATAATATCATGTCATCAGCAAAGAGTAAGAGTTTGATCTCTTCTGCTCCTATTTGGATGCCCTTAATTCTGCTCTCTTGTCTGATTGCTGTAGCAAGGACTTCCAGCACTATGTTGAATAGAAGTGGAGAGGGTGGGCAACCTTGTCTTGTTCCAGTTCTAAGTGGGAATGCAAAATGTCCTGAACCAGATGGTTTTACACCCAAATTTTACCACACCTACAAAGAAGAACTGGTGCCTACCCTGCAGAAATTATTCCACAACATCAAGAAGGATGGAATCATCCCCAACACATTTTATGAAGTGAACATAACCCTGATACCAAAACCAGGAAAGGATGCAACAAAAAAAGAAAATTACAGACCAATATCCCTTATGAATATAGATGCAAAAATTCTCAACAAAATCTTCATCAGTGATATCCAAGTGCTTATCAAGAAAATCATCCATTACAACCAAGTAGGCTTCACTCCAGGGATGCAGGGATGGTTCAACATATGCAAATCTATAAATGTAATTCACCATATAAGCAGAAGCAAAAATAAAAACCATATGATCCTCTCAGTAAACACAGAAAAAGCATTTGACAAAATTCAACACCCTTTTATGATAAGAATGCTCAACAAAATAGGCATAGACAGGGCTTACCTAAAAATGATACAAGTCATATATGATAAACCCACAGCCAATATCATACTGAATGGGGAAAAATTGAAAGTTTTTTCTTTTTGATTGTCTGTAGTTTTTTCATTTGTTTTACTATAAGCATGTATTTCTATTTATTGTTTATTTTTTTATTTCAGCATATTATGGGGGTACAAATGTTTAGGTTACATATATTGACCTGCCCCCCCAGTCAGAGATTCAAGCATGTCCATCCCCCAGTGTACATCGTACTCATTATGTATGTATATGCCCATCCCCTCTTCCCCCCTCCTATCTGCCCGACGCCCAACGAATGTCATCTTTATATCTGCACTTAGGAGTTTATCAGTTAAAACCAATTTGCAAGTGAGTACATGTGGTGCTTACTTTTCCATTCTTTGGATACTTCACTTAGTAGAATGGGTTCCAGCTCTACCCAGGATAATACAAGTGGTGTTAGATCACCATTGTTTCTTAAAGCTGAACA
Organism: Mirza zaza; assembly: GCA_008750895.1. NCBI lineage: Eukaryota > Metazoa > Chordata > Mammalia > Primates > Cheirogaleidae > Mirza > Mirza zaza. Next base: position 18,542 of record VSMD01057661.1, on the reverse strand, counting down.
GTACTCCATGGTATACATACACCACATTTTATTAATCCACTCACGTATTGATGGGCACTTGGGTTATTTCCACATCTTTGCAGTTGTGAATTGTGCTATTATAAACATTCAAGTGCAGATGTCTTTTTTATAGAATGTCTTTTGTTCTTTTCATAGATGCCCAGTAATGGGATTGCTGGATTAAACTGTAGATGTACTTGTATCGCTTTAAGGTATCTCCATATTGCTTTCCAAAGAGGTTGAATAGTTTGCAGTCACACCGGCAGTGCAGGAGTATTCCTGTATCTCTCCATCCATGCCGACATTTATTGTTTTGGGACTCTTTGATAAAGGCCATTCTTACTGGGGATAAGTGATAACTCATTGTGGTTTTGATTTGCATTTCCCTGATGATTAGAGATATTGAGAATTTTTTATATGTTTCTTAGGCTTTTTTCTGCCTTCTTTTGGAAAGTTTCTGTTCATGTCCTTTGCCTACTTTTTGATAGGGTTGTTTAATTTTTTTCTTGCTGATTTTCCTGAGTTCTAAATAGATTCTAGTTATCAGCCCTTCATCAGATGTGTAACTTGCAAATATTTTCTCCCTTTCTATAGATTGTCTTGTTTGCTTTTGTGATAGTTTCTTTGGCTGTGTAGAGGCTTTTTAATTTGATCAGGTCCCATTTATTTATTTTCATTGCTGCTGTGATTGCCTTTGGGGTCATCTTCATAAATTTTTTGCCTAGACCAATGTCTAGAAGAATATTTCCAATGTTTCCTTCTAGGATTCTTATAATAAGTTTCATACTTTAGGTTTAAGTCTGTTATCCACCATAAGTTGATTTTTGTGTGAGGTGAAAGGTGTGAATCCTGTTTCAGTCTTCTGCATGTGGCTATCCAGTTTTCCCAGAACCATTTATTGAATAAGGAGTCTTTCCCCCAGTGTATGTTTTTGTCTGCTTTGTTAAAGATTAGATGGCTATGCGAGGATGGTTTTATATCTGGGTTCTCAGTTCTGTTCCATTGGCATGTGTCCCTGTTCTTGTGCCAGTCCCATGCTGTTTTAGTTACTATAGCCTTGTAGTAGAGCTTTAAGTCTGATAAATTGATGCCTCCCATTTTGTTCTTTTTGCCTATGAATGCTTTTGCTATATGGGTCTTCTCAGGTTCTATACGAAGGATAAAATTATTTTTTCTACATCTGTGAAAAATTATATTGGTATTTTAATAGGGATTGCATTGAATCTGTAGATCACTTCGGGTAGTATAGACATTTTAACAATGTTGATTCTGCCGACCCACAAGCATGGTACGGTTTTCCACGGGTATGGTTTTTTTAAGTCCTCTGCTATTTCCTTCCTCGGTGTTTCATAGTTCTCCCTGTAGAGGAGTTTTACCTCCTTAGTTAAATATATTCCTAGGTATTTTATTTTCTTTGTTGTTATTGTGAAGGGTATTTAGTCTTTGATTTGGGTCTCAGTTTGACTGTTGTTGGCATATAGGAATGCTACTGATTTCTGTACATTGATTTTGTAACCTGAGACTTTGCTGAATTTGTTAATCAATTCCAGTAGTCTCATGGCAGAATCTTAAGAACTGGTGCCTATCCTTCAGAAATTATTCCTCAAGAAAGATAAGGAAGGAAATCTACCCAACACATTTTATGAAGCCAACATAACCCTGATACCAAAACCAGGAAAGGATACAACAAAAAAGAAAACTACAGACCAATACGCCTTATGAATATAGATGCAAAAAATATAAAATCCTAGCAAACTGAATTCAGGCGCTTATGAAAAAAATAATCCATCATGACCAAGTGGGCTTCATTCCTGAGATACAGGAATCTTTCAACATATGCAAATCTATAAATGTAATTCACCACATAAATAGAAGCAAAAACAAAGACCATATGATCCTCTGAATAGACCCAGAAAAAGCATTCAACAAAATTCAACACCCTTCTATGATAAGAACACTTAACAAAATAAGCATACACGGGGCTTACCTAAAAATGATACAAGCCATATATGACAAACCCACAGCCAACATCATACTGAATGGGGAAAAACTGAAAGCATTCCCACTTAGAATTGGAACCAGACAAGGTTCCCTCTATCACTGCTTCTATTCAACATAGTCCTGGAAGTCCTAGCCAGAGCAATCGGACAAGAGAAGCAAATCAAGGGCATCCAAATGGGGGCAGAAGAGGTCAAACTATCTCTCTTTGCTGGCAATCGTTTATTTCTTATGTACCAGAAAAAAGAAAAAGAACAAGAGGAAGCTCTTCACTGTCCCTCCACCTGTGCAGTGGGTTGGTCTGTCTCTTCACTTCACTGATTCAGCCATGGTTCTTGGTGCACCCTTATTCCCAGATGCGCATGGTACCAGAAATCCAAGGATGATGAAATGTGGTTCTGTCCTCAAGGAGCTCACAGCTCACAAGAGACTGACCTGGAGATAGTCACAACATGTTGCGGAAGTTTGTTTATGTTCATGGAAAGATGCTCACACTGACTTAGCCCCTCTTCAGAGAAGCAGGTGGTAACCCAGTGACAGAAATATTTACTTGGTTCTCCATGCATAGTGGTGGGGAGTGGGGCTACATGACAGGAGGGGAGATCCCTGTGCTTGGTGTGAGCTCTGCCCTGGCCTCCAACTGCCCTGGAAGACTTTGCTGTCTGCAGAGCAAGGCCTCATTGTGTGATGCACAAGACCCTCCTCTGTCTAGCTCCAGCTACACTTCCAGCCTCATCTCCCACCATTGCCTTCATTGACTCCATGTTCCTGCTTCGCACTGGAACTGACACTGTTCTCTAGACTGCCAGAGACTCGCGCAGCTTGATGCCTTTGTACACATTATTCTCTTCAGCACTAACCCAGGGCTTCATCAGCTCGGTGCTGTTGACATGTGGGGCCAGATGATTTTGGGTTGGGGAGACTGTGCTGTGCATCGTAGGGACTTTGCAGCCTCCCTGGCTTCTGCTCATTAATGCAGTAGCATCCCTGCAGTCGCGACAATTAAAAATGTATCTGGACATTGCATCAGCAAACAAACAAAACACCCCAGTGTACGAGCTGGATCCAGTTTGGTGGCACTGACTAGTCCTATACTGCAGTCCTGTGCCGTTCCAGGACCCTGCAGGAAGCACAGTTTCTCTCCTGACGTTTGAGGTCTAGTACGGCCCACAGATGGCAGTGCTGACATTACTGGAGGAGACACATAGGACATCTGCGATTGCAAATCCAAATTCTCAAGTCCTTTCGGAGGCCTCTGTGGACACAGCCCTCCTGCACTGGCCCCTTGAGCAGGCAGGGCCATGCCATCTGGGGCACCGCCGGCTGAGGTGAGCCCACACGTCCCAGGGCCATTCTGAACATGCTTCCTAGGGGAAGTCGGGGGGAGAGGGTTTGGTAAAATGAGAAAGTGTATTCCATAAGCCACCCTTCTGCCTTGTTTGGATTACTACAGGTTTTAACAGTTGGCTTCTGTCACCCCAGAACTCTTCGTTTGTCACAGAGACTTGCTCAGTTTTCCCCAAACCTTGGCAAGACACCTGCCCTGGGTCATGCCAGGCCTATTGCTGGAGGACTCAACCTCTCGGAAGGGACCCAGACCAGCGCTGCTGTTGGCTCATCTGGCACTGATGCCCGGCATAGCCCTGCTGGCAGCCCGTGCCCGCAGCACCACGTCTCTGCTAAGGCATGTTTCTATGGCTCTTGCGCGTCAGCTCATGTGATCCTCACAGCCAGCCTGAGAAGGAGGTGTCAGAGTCTCTGTTCCACCGATGGGAAAGTGTGGTTCCGCAGGCTTTCATCACCTGCGTACAGCAGGCCCGGAACCCAGGCGTTTGGACTCGCAGTGGAGCGTCCTGCGTGGCGCCTCGGCACACTGCACGTGACACGGGCACTCTCTGCCCAGGACTCGAAACGCCTGCCTGTGCAGAGGGCTCGAGTGGGCCAACGAGAGAGCAGAGCTGCCCTGCCATGGCCTCAGGTGGGAAGTCACCTGCAGACCAGCCTGGCCCAGCTTCTAGAGGCCAGGGCCCCCAGCAGAGCTGGCAGAGAGAGACCCGGGGGACCCCAAAGTGAAGGTCACCCCACAAGCCCCCAAGCCAGGCCTGACTGCCTTCTGGGGAGCATCGCCCAGACCCCAGTGGTGCTCCCATAGGCCCCAGCAAGCAGGAAGGGCCGTTGTCCCTCAGCCTCAGACGTCACCCTCCCACAAGCCACAGGGGTCAAGGCCACCTCTTTCTCTGAGTTCTTCAGGCAGAAAGAGCAGGAACCTTGCCAGTGTGATGTGTGAAGGAGCCCCACTGCTGGCTTGAGAAGTCATGAATTCAAATCCTAGCTCCACTTCCCCAGTGCAAATCATAAAATGCAAATAACAGCATCCCTCATCTATAAAATGCAAATAACAGCACTTCCGCCTCCAAGACCTGTGTTAAGCTAAAACATAAAAATTAAAACAGCACAGACTTGAAAGTTCCCAGTACGTGGTACTTGAAAGGCATTCTTTAAAGAGGGAGTATTTGTTGCACACCTGCCATGTGCCAGGAATGCTAACAGGCCCTAAGGACCCCACAGTGAGCGAGCCAGACAGGTCCTGAGCGGGCTCTTCAGACTCGTGTGGAAGATGAGTTAGGGAAGGTGGGGCAGAGGACACCAATAAAGCCAGGTCCGTCCTAGGAGGAAAAGGAGAGCGGCACCCTTCCAGGACTCATATGTATCTCATGGGGAGTCGAGATGGACACCCCCATCAGGGAGTTACCATCCTGTGTCTCCTAAGCAAAGCTTCCCTTGTTGGCAGGTCCACCCTAGCAGGAAAGATATGCAGCTTGGTGCTTAACTCAGTGAGACTGGGGAGAATTCCATTTTGCTGTTGAGAATGAAATTCCAGCACATCTATCTGAGTTTTTTAAATCGATCAACTCCGTAAGTGAGCGCATCTGGCACACGGCTCTTGTGCTTACCTCCCGTGTCTTGCATGTGCTGCAGAAAACCTGGGAGGTGAAATGCAATGATGTCTAAGAATGGGGAGCTGTTCTGGTTGGGAGTTTGGTATTTGTTGGATATTTGCCCCAACTGATTAGGAAACTAAAGCCTAGTGGAAAACTGGTTACCAATAGTGCAGTGGCAAACTGTCACGATTTCATAGAGACAGACCACAGTTAGGGGCTCTCTGGTGCAGCAGGGCCTGCCCTGTGTGCTGCGGGGTGGAGCAGCTGCCAGCAATGCTCAAGACGTGTGCAGAGCAGACAGGAGCAGGGGCAGCAACTGTAAAAATAGAAGCTGGGGGAACTGTGGCACTGGGCTCAGCTGGAACCAGGCTGTCGGCTCGGTTCCCAGTTAGCATGCAATGCAATTGGCCCGGAAGATAGGTCAGCCCCTCCCCGTCTCCAAGAGAGCCCTCCCCTGAGGAAACCAGCCCGGCTCAAGGGCTCATCTGTCCAGAGAAGTTTTTCTAGCTGGAGCTGAAAGAATTTGATGTGAGCCGCTTCCTCCTCTGGCCTGGGGGAGCCACAGGCCGTGTGCGTGCAGTGTTGGCGTGCAAAAGCGTGCAGCCCACGTCCACTCTCGGGCCCATCATGTGCACACCGCGTACGCATACTGCACTAGGTTTGGGTGAGGACATACATGTGTCCTCGGTCCTGGTAGCCCAGAACGCTGAGGACCAAAGCAAAATTCCACAACTGGAGTCAAACTAGACCCCTGCCAAGGCCCCTCCATTCGTGACTCTGGGGACAAAGCCCGTCCCAAAGGCCACAGGCCCATCCTGCTGCTGCAGGAGACCCAGTGCCAGGGCCTTTGTCCCTGACCCCCACCTCTATTTCCTATCTCGTCTTCATTTATTTAAAAGAAAAAAAAAAAGCTTTACTCTCTGTTTCTTCATGTTGGCATGAAAACTAAATGCAAGTACCTTCAGGTGAGTGCCTGACAGAATGGCGTCGGGCAGAGGGTTTGCTCTCCCGGCTTTGGTGTTCGCCCCTTTACCCCAGGAACCCTGTCACTCCTTCCTGCACTCAGTCCTTACAGCCTTTTCCCTGGCCTTGCTCCTGCGACCCGACGTTCAGTGGGGGCTGAGCAGAGCGTGGCGAGTGGACAAGCCCATCCCTACCCAGCGTGTGTTCTGCTGCCTGAGCTTTGGAAAGTCCCCAGAAGTATCTAAATACCTAGAGTCACAAGATGTGTCCCTTCTCATCCACCCCTCCCTCACTCAGCACTGTCCGCCAGGTTCAGTACATGGGGCTGGGGCAGTCGAGATGAGCGGCGGACGGCCCGGCTCCAAGGGGCGCCTGGGAAACACACGCCTGCGCGCACGGCCGGCGCCCTTCCCACCGCAGGGGCTGGGGTGCCCTGCCAGGAGAGTGTGACTCGTGCCCGTTCTGCCCACACCTCTGTGATGGGCTGCGATGTAGAGCTGGCTGCAGCACTCTTCGGGCCTTAGATTAGGCAGGGTTCTCCCTAGAAATGGAACCAACAAAACGGGATATATAAAGACAGATTTGTTTTAAGGAACTGGCTCAGGCAATGGTAGAGGGTGTTAAGTCCAACTGTGTGGGCTGGGCTGTCAGGCCAGTGACCCGGGAGGGAGCCCACACTGCAGTCAAGCGCAAAGGTTGTCTGCTGGCAGAATGCCCTCGCGTGTGGGCAAGGTCGGCCTTCTGGTCCACTCCGGCCTTCTCCTGAGGGGCGTGGCCCCGCCGGGTCGGGAGGGCACTGTGCTTCACTCACCCGCTTTTCCAGATGCTGCTCTCATCCAGAAATACCTTCACAGAAACATCTAGAATAGTTGACCAAATATCTGAGCACCATGGTCAGCCAAATGTACACAAAATAATTAGTCATCAAGAGATCGAAGTGCAAGGATTTGGCAGGTTCCCTCATTTCCAGTGTTTTAGGCATCTAACAGCTCTGGTAAAAGAGACAGATAGTGCTTTCCCTTTGGAAACTTTTTAGATAAACATGATACCCTTAGTACTCTGCCCAAGATTGATGACGTCACTAAATGTGCTCCCTCTATCTTAGTCCAGAAGACAAAACCTCAGGCCCTGAGTTCTAATGTTCATCACAGCCACCTGGGAGCTTGTCGACCAAGCAGGTTCCCAGCCCACTGTGAGGATCGGATTCGCTAGGTGTGGCGTGGGAATCAGAGGCAAGGGCCCCAAACCTAGCACGCAAGGAGACAGCTCCTCGGAGCCTGGGAAGAGACCGCAGTGTGGGAGGAGGCAGAAAGCACCAGGGCTGTGCCCTAAAGCTGCACGCAAGTCCGTCTCTAACGGCCCCGGACTGCGCCTTAAGAAATGCAGGCCTCTCCAAAGCTTCCGGTGCAGGCCAGTGAGGGCATGGGTTGAGTGCCAGGGAGAGAGATGCCTTTTGAAAAGTATCCGCTAGCAATTTGTCACTGCTCTTTGCTCTTAACTACCCACCCGGTTCTACTCACCTGTCCCCCACCCTCTGAGCCACATTGACCGACAGGAGGTGCCATTTGAAGCCCCCGGAATAGCACAGTTTCCAAAGGCTCTTAGAAGCGGAGCTGGGGAAGCTTGCTTCTCCTCAACCTCTCCCTCAAATGACAAGCCATCTCTGCACCAGGTGCTGCTGTGCTTGGCATTTTGCCTGCATGCCTGTCTCCTGCCACTCCCGAGAACAGGTCCAGCGCCCTCAAGTGTGAGAGTCTGGCCTTACAGAAATTGACCAGGAAGGAATTGGCATTCTTCCTAAGCTTCCCTACCCAAACCTTACCATGATTTGTTTTTAATTTGTCTTGCATCTTTCCTCCTATACTTGGAGATTTCATCAAAACCGTCTGACCCTGCTCAGGGTTAGGCGTCTAGAGCAGACCAGAGCTAAGCCATACATGACTGTGCACTGGCCTGTGTACCCAGAGAATCAGCTGGCACCTCCCTGTCCCCGGGCAGGGGAAAGGTCATGTTTTCCCAAGAGTGCCTCCTCCCCTCTACCTTAGCCAGGAAGCGGGCGGAGAGGAAGGCGTTTGGGAAGCCGGACTGCATTTGAGAATATTAGATACAGCTAAGGCAAGAGGATGCTGTTTCTATTGCTACATGCTCAGCCAGACTCTAGGGAATTGGAGAGAAGCGCTTCGGGTCTCTATTTAACGGGTAGATTCCTGTAGGATAAAAATCTGTGTTTACCACAGATTAGCCAACACAAAATCTATTGTTTCATGTGAAAATGTTTTTTAATAAAGATGTTAATTGACCATCAGATAATCTTAATATTGGTCACTTCCAGTGATTCATCAGCACCCGAGGAAACCAGTCATTCATTCAGCAAATATTTATTAACTGCCCCAGTATGACTGGGCCAGGTACCAGTGGTACAGTGCTGAGTGTGAAAGGCAGTGTCCTCTGCCCTGGTAAACCTATAGCAAATCAAGAATGGAGGCAAACAAATAATGAGATAGAGATAATTAATGAGAGTTTTAAATCTCACGAGGGGGTTGCAGAGAGTATTGCGTAGTGGGAGAGAATACAGGCTCCATAAGGGAGTGTCAAAAAGTTCAAATCTCATTTCTGCTAACTGGCTTCAAGCAGATCATTTAACCTCTCTAAACCTCAGTTTCCTCATCTGTTAAAAAAAGGTAAGGGAATTAAACTTCCTTCCTTGCCAGGCTGTGTAAGGAATGACCGAGACGATAGGTACAAGGGCAGCTGCCCCAGGCGTGGTGGACACCACTCTAGCAGACGTTAGTTCCTCTCCCTGCAGTTTCCGTCTTCCGTCCCTTTCCCGCCCTGAGGTGCACTGTGGAGCCCGGAAGGGCTTCGGGAAGAAGTCAAAGTGAGTCTTCCTCAAACGCCGTATGTGAGAAAGGTCCGAGGGCCACAGACAGAACGTCGAGGGAGCCTCTCTGTTCAGGGCGACTGGGCAGAAGTATCGGGCCCTGGAACACCTGCGCCTAACAGGCCGCCTCCGTAATTAATTGCAACAAGAGGCACGAAGCGCTTTTATAACCATCAAGGCGTTTTTAAAAAGATTCTGTTAATTGCCATTTGCAGATGATTATTATCTATTCAGAATCCCCTGGCACAAATGAATCACACCATGCACCCTGTCTGAGCTCTCTCAGCCCACTCTCTGACCCCAAGTGCTGTTGCGACTGCAGTGACAGGAAGAGCGATGTGACTGTCGGGCAAGGAAGGAGCAGACGTGTTTGGGGCCAAGCAGAAGACTTTTCCGGGTGTCTCTAGGTCAGGCGGAAAGTCAATTTATGATCTCTCTGAGGCATATTTAAGGCAAGACAAGGGAAAAGAAGTAGCTGGTGGCTTCTTCTCATAGCTGGAGAAGCAAGCGGAGGTGGGCCGCCGCCACCAAGCAGGGAGGCTCCAATGCCCCCACCCCACTCAGCTTCCTGCTTCCTGCTCAGTCACTGTTGTGAGCTGGGCCTCCTTCCCTTGGACTCAGAGTGCTTGGAATTTCAGAAGGAAGGAGGCTGTGCACACCACACTGAGTCCATCCAGGATGTTTTAATGGAACCTGCAAGCCCTCCCATTTGCAGCTGGGAGCTGGGAAAACACTAATATCACCACTAATGTTCATGGAGCTCTAGCTGTGTGCCCAGCACTCTGCCAGGCCAGCCCCACTAGGTATGTGTTATTGTCCTTATTTTATAAATGAGGGAACCAGGGTTTGGAGAGCTTAAGCCAGGTGCCCAAGATCAGGAGACTCACCAGAGTCAGTATTTAGACCCACACCCACGTCATCTGCTTCCAGAACCCCTGCTGGAAATTGCACCCTCTGCCTTGCCCTTGGAAGGCACAACATGAGCTCACCAGGGACAAATTTCACAAGGACATCTGTGTGTCCTTTATGGGGTCTAGCACCATGCAGGATAGTCAGGAGATGCTTAATTAAAAGTTGCAGAAGGAAAGAAGGGAGGGAGGGAGGAATGGATTGAGAAATCTGTGCATGCATTTCAGTGATAAATGAAAATATGCAAAAGGCATGAATATCATATGCAAATCAACATCTCTCATTAGCTGCCTGTGTTTTGTGCTATGCTGAAGAGAAGAGGGGGTGGCATGGTTTTCGCAGGGGCTGGAATTCCTTCCTTGGTGGCAATGTCTATCCAATCATGTCTCATGTTGACGTGAACAGATATAGCAGGATTGGGGTGACTTCGGCCTCTCGTTATCTGTCAAAACTCTATCCATCCTTCAAGAGTTGCTTCCGTGGAGCTTGCCTGATACCGGCCCTTATCGAATCTATTAGGCCCCTGCCATGTTCCAGGCTCTTCACTGGGGAACACAGGTGAGCAGGCGGTGGCGATGTGTCGCACTGTGTGCCACAGCAGAGGTGTGTCAGAAGCACGGGCGAGGAAAAGCAGGGCTGGCAGGGCGGGGCCTGCGGGAAGGGCAGGGAGGGCTTCTCAAAGGAAGAGACAGAGCTCAGGCGCCTTCAGGAGTCTGACAGGTAAGCAGGCGCGGAAAGGAGACGCTAAGATGCAGCGGCATGGAGATGTGCCAGGAAATGTGTTTGGCAGACCACAAGTAGTGCTCGTTGAGAAAGATGCTGGGACACAAAGCAGATCATAGTAGGCCTCTGCTTGCAGGGCTTCTCCGGCCCCTCACAGGAAGCCACCTGCCTCCTGGCCCTGCTCTCTTGCACCGTGGCCCTCTGTGTTCCGCTCCCCACCTCCTGCTCGGACATCCTGCCACACCACCTTCCCCCAGGGTCATCAGGCTCCAGCCACGGCAGCCTGCCTTCTGGTCCTGAAGGACACACATCACTCTTACCACGGGACCTTTACGCTTGCTAGTCCCTCTGCCTAGAACTCCTTTTCCCATTTTGGGGGGTGGGTTCTCATATTCCCAAATGTCACTTCCTCTGGAAGTCCCACCCTGACCACTCCATGAAAAGTAGTCAGTCGTTCAACCCACTTCAGGCCTTGTCTATCTCATTACCCTGATTTTCTTCCTCCTTTGCACTTCTCACTATCAGAATCTATCTTATTTATGTCTTTATATTGTCTGTCTCTTCTAAATACACTAAACCGTATGTTCATGAGGTCCTTGGCCTGCCTGCCTAATTCACAGGCATTCTCAGAGACTTGGGATACACAGTGCCTGCACATAATAGGTACTCAGTGCTTATTGGAATAATAAGTACTGAATAAGTGAAATAAGTGGGTGGGTGGATGGATGGATGAATGGATTGGTGGATGGGTGGGTGGATGGATGGATGAATGGATTGGTGGATGGGTGGGTGGATGGATGGATGAATGGATTGGTGGATGGGTGGGTGGATGGATGGATGGATGGATGGATGGAAAGATGAATGGGTAGGTGAATGGATGGATGGGTGAATGGGTGGATGAAGAGATGGATGGGTGGGTGAATGGATGGATGGATGGGTGGATAGATGGATGAATAAATGGGTGGATGGGTGGTTGGATGGTTGATGGATGGATGGATAATGGATGGGATGGGTGGATGAAATAAATGAATGAATGATGGTTGCCAGACAAGGCAGATACAAGGAAATATTAAGTTCTGAGGATGGAGATTTTATTCAAGAAACTGACCACACAGGGCTTTGGATATCATAAAGATTATTTGGACTTCATCATGTAGCTGATAGGGACACTAGAGAAATTATCATTCCCACTGACAATTTAGCATTTGGTATCTTGCACTGGCTTCTGGCACTTTCTTATGCTTGAACATTATCTTGCCGATCAGTCTGTCAGCCACATGTCACTGACAAATTTTTGTGGAGAATTCTGTGTAGTCTGTCCACGTCCATTATTTGACTGGGTTCCTATGGCAGGTTCCCTCTCTTAACATTCCCCAGCACTGGGCTGAACATACAGTGGGTTCTCAGTAGATATCTGTTGACAGATTGAATGTCTGAAGTGGTCCCCTAAAAGAGTAAAAGGAAGGAAATTAGGGCAGATCCAGTGCTACAATGACCTGGACACTGGGCAAGGGGCCCTGTGCAGTATGCATCCTTATCCCCATTCACAAGCAAACTAGGAGTTAGAGGTGATACACAGCCTGCTCAAGGTCACACAGCGTAAGCAGTGGGGCCACGATTCAGAACAAAGGCTCAGGACTCCTGGTGTTCCTGCTGCCCTGGAATCAATTCCATCACATTCCCGGCCTTAGCAGTCCTAGAGTAGACTTGGTGTCCACAGCTGAGGCAACAGCTCAGAGGGGATCCCTTAGGTCTCGGTAGCCTGATCACTAATGACATGAGCTCTGCCTTTTGCCACTAGGCTGCCATCAGCTCCCGCTGGTCAGATTCAGTAGAAACTGTTCTTGGCCTCTCCAAGAGGTCCTTTGACCCTTGGGCTGGGTGCCTGGTAGAAACAGCACTGGGAGGGAGGCTGATTCCCAGGTTTGCTGTTTCTTCTTGTGTCCTGGTGTAAATTGCTGGTCCCTTTGTCTCCCCACTTGAAGCTGACAACCCTGAAACCCCAGAACTTGCACCGAGACACTGTCAGCATTGTCTCTAGACCTGCACCCTGGGCTGGAGCTCTGGGAGCCTCTGGACGCTTTCTCTTGCCACCACCAGGGAGTCCCAGGAACTAATTACTATGAGCAAATCCCTTTAACTATCACATTATCAACAGCACTTTATGGTCCTCAGTCAGAAGGATGATCATTAAGTTTTGTAATACCCCCTACCCCAGCCCAAAGCAGAAAGTTAATTCTGCAAGAGCCTGTTGGGATTATCAAAGCCCCGCAAGGAGCTTCCCTGTCCGTGAGCTTGGGGATGTGCCGATGGGATGACACTACTCGCTTCACCTTGAGGTACAGTAATCTCTTTTGGATGGTTCCCCAGCACCCAAGTGATACCATCACCTGCCCTGAACACTTGTTCTCTGAGTTAGGAATATATGGTTGCCTGCTTGCTCATCTTTATAATGGAATAAAATAAGAAGAAAAAGAGACAATGCCTCATTTTGGGAGGAGAAAAGAGTGAAAAAGCAAAATAGCAAAAACTTCCAACCCTGCCCTTCTTTCCCAGTTTTTGCCCGCTCTGTGCAGGAGTTGGCGCTCTGACTCTGCAATGCTGTCGTTCCCACAGTGGCCTTGCCAGGCCCATACTACAGCATCGAGGCTGTCGGGAATGGATGGCATGCATCTGTTAGGGACTGCTGCTGTTCTCAGCCAACTGAGGGCCAGGAAGACAAGGCAGGGACAGAGGAAAGGGGCAAGAGAGAGACTCCTGTTACTGTGGCACCCTAAGAGGTGACTGTTTTAACCCGCTTACAGTGTCAGAGATGAAAGGATGCTAGATGCCGTCCCGGAGGGCTGGCAAAGCAGTGGGTCATAGGAAACTGAAAGCCAACAGCAGAGCAAGGAGGTGAATTTGCTTAGCTAGGAGCATCTCCCAGTGTGGCCAAGCTCAGACTGCTGGTGTTGGATTCTGCAGAATAAAGTTGCAGGGGAAAGTATAGAGCACAGGACTGTGGGGCTGGAGAGGTGGTGCCTGTTTCCTTTCCCAGGTAGCAAAAGGGGTAGGGGCGTGGAGGGGAAAGATCAACTGGGAAAAGAGCTGGTGAACTTCAGCCTAGCTGGAGTACCTGGCTGTAATCATTTCCTCACCTTTCAGCCAGCCTGCAGGAGCCAGGAGCAATTCGTCTGCCTGAAGAGTCAGTTATGTCTGACGCTGCTGGCTGAGGTCAGCCTTGTTGCTGGGTCGCCCCTTCTAAAATTGCCTGACTCCCTTTGCCTGGCTTTGACCTCGTTAAAGGGAGACAGTGAAGAAAATTACAGTATTGCCCTCTTATTGGAGTCTGAAGGAAAAGTACTTTCTTAAATAAAAATAACTATAAAAGTAAGTAATGGTGGCCTAGGAATTATCAGAACATTGTTGCTTCCGCAGCTAAATACAGAAGCCACAACCCCGTAAGGTATAGTGCCATGAGCACCAACAGTGAGGGAGAGTGGAAGCTGGGCGCTCTGTGGTTGGTGGCTCTACTTTGGCCCAGAGAGGAGAGAGGCTGGGACGACAGTGGGGAAGATCACGGGGCTTAGCTCTGCGGGGGCTTAGTGAGGCTGTGACTCTTAGCTGTAGATGAACTTGAGAACAGTTTTGACAAGATTCTTGGTTGTTCATGACCACGGTCTCCACGTCACAGGTGGGGAAACCGATGCCTGGTCAATAAAAAGAGCTTGCAGAACCAGGGAATACGGCTGGACCAGGACTATTTGGTGACCGCCACAGCTTCTCTGTTACCATTCTATAGCCACAGGGGGTTTGAAGATTCCAGATACTTTTTATTACCCTGCGATCTCTAACGAACGGGTCCTGTTCCATCTCTAGGAATGTTGTGATTGTCCCCTTTGTACTCTGTGAACAGATTCCTTTGGCTTTTTCACCTGTATGCTGTCTGTACCCCAGAATTCTTTAAACCATAGCAAGGAGCCCTTGTGCTTGCAGTAAAAGAGCTGAGGTATTCATGTGAATGACATGGGATGGTTCCTCGAAGAAGATCCAGGACGAGAATTGGGGACTCCCTGCCTAAGGCCCAGCCTAAAGGGGAGCTGCCCCCGGGCACTGAAGTGGGACTGTGGGAATAGCTGAGCCTGTGGCCCAGAGGCTGGGAGCACAGGCCTGTGTGTCGGGGTGGCGTGCCCCACTCGCACGAAAACAGCTGTAGCCAGCACGGAGCCTGCACTGGGCGAGGGAGAGGGTGCACATGGCCACGTGCGCGTGTGCGAACAAGGGAGCCACTGAGGCAAGAGTCTCGTGCGTGGGGAGCTATTTGGGGCCTGAGATCCGGTCGTTGGCTCACGGAGAGCTGGCAGGAGCCCTCGAGGCAGTGGGGAGTGCAGCAAAGGAGGCGGGGCCAGAGGTGGGTACAGAGGCCTCACTGCACCTGGAAAGGTGTTTCTCTGCAGAGCCACGGGAGCCACACAGCCCTGAGCCACACTCCGCCTGTTTGTAGGACAGACGTGTGGATTCCGCTTAGGCAGGACTCAGCACATCGCAGTTATTTTTTTCTGTCTCTATCTAGCTGAGAGACAGGTGGTGACAGGCAGGGCACAGGACAGAGCAGATATTTTCCCAGACTGTGGGCACTGCTGCCGCCGGCCCACTGACCAGAATGACCTGCCGTCTGCTGCCTTTGCTGGAGAAACTGAGTTATGTTCCACTTGCCCTGGGGTGTGTGGGAGAGTGGGTCCAACAGGGAAAAATTAGCATTTTATTCATTCTGATCTGAGCCCCCTTTAAAACTCAAATGGCGTGCATAATCTTCCCCTTAATTAGAGTGCCGAAACATCTCTGGGCATCT
Organism: Mirza zaza; assembly: GCA_008750895.1. Classification (NCBI taxonomy): domain Eukaryota; kingdom Metazoa; phylum Chordata; class Mammalia; order Primates; family Cheirogaleidae; genus Mirza; species Mirza zaza. Next base: position 3,295 of record VSMD01057661.1, on the reverse strand, counting down.
GCGGAACCCCATTTTCCCTTCCCTCTGCAAAGACGGAACAGGGTGGGAACTCTGCTGTGCATGGGGAGAAGGGACAGAGTTGTATCGGAAAAAGATAAAGGAAAAGAGGGAAAAGATTCAGGGGGCAGAAGGCAAGGGAGTCGGAATGTCAGCTGGAAACTAAGTAGGGTACTTAATCACACAGACTCTGCCGTTTTCAGAGTAGGAAAACAGGAGGGGGAGCCGGGCAGAGCTGGGACTTAGTGCCTGCTAAGTGACAAGTGCTTGATGAAAATCCCCTCCCCACATTTGAGTAAACTGAGGCTCAAAGGCTTGGACACTCACTCAAGATGGTATGGCAGGCATGGGGGGAACAGGCTCCACACCTGTGCTAACCCCGCCCACTGGTGCCACCTCAAACCTCACCTGTGCTCCTCAGCGTGGGCACATTGCTCCAGTCACTTATTATGCTGTTCTCACAGATTTTGTGTGTGTGTGTGTGTGTGTCCTAAAAGAAGGACGCTGCCATCTGTCACCCGTAACACCTCCCACCCACACCACGCACATGCCCTCTGCTGCCGTCCTTGCTGCGCTGGCACACTGGCGGGGGATGAGGAGTGGGTGGACTGCCCTGCCCAGCCCTTAGCACAAGCACAGCCCTGCCTTCACGTATGGAAGGTGACACTGCAGCCATAAGGCTGGCCGTGGGATTGTCACATCTCAGAAGGCTAAGACTGGAATACATTCTAGAAATCATCTAGTCTAACTCCCTCATTTGGCCCTGGGAGGAGAGGAGCTGTTCTAGATCACACAGCCAGCTGATAACAGAGCCAGGATTGGCTCTCAAACCCAGCCCAGTCCTCCCTCCTCAATGCCAGACTGTGACAGAAATGTGTTTGGACGGTGGGACACCTTCCAAACACATGGCCCTTCTCTACCCGCTTGCTGCATCTCACACTGGAATGCCAGGACCCCTGAGTACCAGCGGCCTCCAAGAGAGTATCCCCAGAGCTGTCGGCCACAACCAAGGGGAGACGGGGAAACAAAGGAGAAATTCAGAGCCCAGTGTGGGCTGGAGAGGCGGCCACAGATGATGGCCCCGAAGTCCATGGAGTTGGCTCCACTCCCACTGAGATCTCAGCCACGTGGAGCCTGGGGCAGGTTAATGACGGAGAGCACGACGTGAGCCTGTGCTCGCACGGCCTCCACCGAAGGACATCTCCATAGCAACGGTCTCCACTCAGGGCCCTTGACAAAGGGTTCACTTGACGATGCTATGAACCAGAGCGGATGCGCTATTTCCGCGTCGCAGGCATTCAGAAGGTGGCAACAGCCCATGACCGCCACCTGTGGGCCACAGTGGCTGCTCCAGCTCCCACACCGTGGCCAAGTTCTGGCCAGTGAGAAGGGAAGAGACAGAAGAGGAGGGCCTCGTCCAGAACTTGTACACGGCTCTTCTGCTCACATCCCCTCGGCCACGCCTCGACCACGTAGCTGCAAGGGAGGCTGAGGGTGCAGGGCTTCTGAGCAGCCGGATTCTCTGCTAAGATTGACGGCAGCTAAAGAATGGGCATTGAGAACAGCTGGTAGCTCTGCCTCCGCGCGCCGCTTCCAGTGAGCGTCACACGCCTGCTTTGGTTGCCCAGCCTACGCCAGCTCGCGGCCAGGCGGCCCTGCCCCAGGTCGCAGTGCTCTCCAGGGCATCTGCAGAAGGAAAGGCCGGTGCTCCACGACCAACAACCGGGAGGCACCAACTGTGTGCAGTTGCGGGGAATCCAGAACAAGATGCCAGAAAGCGAAACCGGAAGCAGGGAGCAACTTCCCAGGGAGCTTCTACTCGAGGCAGTTTCAGGAGTGCAGATAAAGCCGAGAGGAAATAGTACAGACCATAGCTCCGCTTCAGCGCCCAGGTCTGCGAGGGCCTGCTCTGTGCGTAAGACCTGGAGAGTCACAGAGACGCACAGGCACGGCATTTCTACGAGATTAGCAGCATCGGAGTGCTGGGGGCCCAGGTCACGAAGGGGTGCCCACAGGTCTGCCCTGCGAGTTAGGCTTCTTTTCCTCTCTAAATCCTCTTCTTGTTACTCATCTCCACGATTCCGGGCGTGTGCATGGACTTCCAGCTGCATTCCAAGCCCTGAAGGACAAAGGGCCAGGCCGGGCCAGCGTTGTCCTGCTCCTCCTCAGTGAAGACTCAGGAAGAATGGACTCTGGGCACGGCCCTTTGCTGGGGACAGGCGAGTCACCAGCCACCACAGGCCCCCGCAGGTAGAAACTCCTGAGAGGCCAGTCCCTCACGGCGCCTCTGCTGGAGCCCAGCGCGGTCCGGAACGGCTTGCAGCTGCGCAGAGCACGGGCCCACGGCTAAGTCACCAGCCCTCTTCCACTGGGCCTCGCGGGACCCAGTCCTGCCAAGCTCTTTCTGCCCGCCGTTTCCGCTCCCCTAGGGCTGCTCAGGACAGGTATCCCGAGCCTCAGCAGACCGTCCCGAAGGGTGGCAAGGAGGAAGTGGCCCCTCCATTCCCATCCCAGTGCCCTTCACAGCCCAGAGTCAAGTAATGCGCAGACCGCCTGGGCCTCAGCACCGCCTCCACTGTGTGTCCCCACATCTGTCCTAGTGTGGACACCACAACACAGCCTTCCCCACCCGCAAACAGTGTGATCGGTCCCCATTAATAGTAATTCCTAATATGTACACAGCACTTTGCAGCCCGTAAACATTTCCACTTCCATTATTTTATTTAATCTCAAAACAATCCTATCACTAGGTATCATCATTTCCATTCCATTAATGAGCGAACTGGCACTCAGAGAGAGAAGTGGTTTGCCCAGGGCCCCAGAGCTAGTAAGTGCCGGTGCTCAAACAGAATCATCCTGGTCTGACTTCAGTCCTGGAATTCTCTCATATATCTCGGCAGCATCCCAGCTCCTAGCAGATCCTGAACAGAGCCCACCGCTGGCCATGTCCCCCTAGTGGCAGCCCTCCTGTGCAGTCCTGGGTGTGCGTTAGTTCCTCCAACTCTTGTGTGAGCTCGATGAGTGCAGGGGCTGCTCGTGGGGTGGGCCTGTGGATCTCCACGGCATCAAGGTCAAGGTGGGTCGTGAGGAGCTTCTCAGAAGTGAGCAGTGGGGAGGGCACGCTAGCTGAAACGCTCTCAGGTGAGGCTGAGTGTAGACGGCTCCACTCTCCAGGAGAGCTCTCACCTCCACTTCCACTGTGGAGCTCTGTGTGAGACATACTTGATGGCCTGGGATTTGCAGTAGGGCAGCAAAGAACAGTACATGGAAATCATGAGCTGGCAGCCTCTCAAAACTT
>VSMD01057660.1:0-14016 GCA_008750895.1 Mirza zaza | reverse complement strand
GCCTATAATCCTAGCACTTTGGGAGTCCGAGGCAGGATGATTGCTGGAGGCCAGAAGTTCAAGACCAGGCTCACCAAGAGTGAGACCTTATCTCTACAAAAAATAGAAAAATTAGCCAGGCATGGTGGTGTGTACCTATAGTTCCAGCTACTTAAGAGGCAGAGGCAGGAGGATCACTTGAGCTCAGGAGTTTGATGTTACATTGAGCTATGATGACACCTAAGGTGACAGAGTGAGACCCTGTCTCAAAAACAAAAAACCAAAAAAGCAAATAGTACACTTAGGATTAGCACATTTTACTCTTTATAACATTCAATTAAAAAACTGTAAATGAATATTGAACTCTACTTCATATGCATGCTGAAGTGTTTAAAGGTGAAATGCACTAATATCTGTAACTTACTTTGAAATTCATCAATAAATAAGATGGCTTTGTAGATGGATAGATGAATAGATACAGGAAAGCAAACATAGTAAAATGTTAATTATAGAATATTGGTGGTTGGTATATGGTGTTCACCATGTGATTCTTTGTGTTTTAAAATTTTCAAAATAAAATTTTGGGAGGAAATGATGTTCTTCAAAGCTCAGTTTTAGGCTTTCTTTTCTTCTTTATTCTGCTTTCTCTGCCTGTCCAATCTCATCCACTCCCATGACTTCAAGTATCAGCTGTTGATGCCCATATTTATATCTTTATCCCAGACCTATTTTCTGAGCTCTTGACCCATGTATATCTTACTTGACATCTCACTTAGATGCCTTGTGGGCACCTCAAATTCAGCATTCCAAAATGGGCTTATGTTTATCTTCTTCCTGCTCCAAACCTGCAACTCTAGTGTTTCTCACCTCAGTAAATTGTGCCTCTACTTACTCCTGTGCTCGTGCCATAGACCTAGTATCTCCTTGATACCTTGGTTTTCTTTTCAAATCCAAACAATCATTACAATCATTAAATGCTGTCAGTGACAATTTCTAAATGTATATCAAAATCTCTTTCCTCGCCATTGATACCAAGGGGGTACCAAAGAGGTCCCAGTTACCATATTTTCTTGTCTATTACAATAACTTCCTAACTGATCTCCCTTCTTCTGTCCTCCATAAAAAACATCACACTGATTCTTTTTTTTTCACTGATTCTTTCAAAACATAAACCAATTATGTCATCCCCTTGCACAAAACTCTCCAATGGCATCTAATAACACTTAAAATGAAATTAAATTCCATGGCATATGCTATGGATTGAATTGTGTCTCCTGCCTCCAAATTCATATGTTGAAGCCCTAACTCTTCATGTGACTATATTAAAGATGGGGCCTTTAAGGAAATGAATAAGGTTAAATGAGGTAGTAAGAGTGGAGCCCTGGTGTCCCTATATGAAAAGAAGAGACACCAGAGTTTCCTCTCTACCATGTAAAGACATAGTGAGAAGGTTGATGTCTGCAGGTCACAAAGAGAGCCCTTACCAGGACCTGAATGTGCTGCCACTCTGATCTTGAACTTCCAGCCTCTAAACTGTGAGAAAATAAATTTCTGTTTTTTAAGGCACCTGTCTATGGTATTTTGTTATGGCAGCCTGAGCCAACGAAGACAGCATATAAGGTCATGTATGATCTGGCCCCAATCTGTCTCTCTCCTCATGCCTTACTATTTTCCCCTTTGCTCTCTACTTTAGCCTTCCTTGTCTTATTTCATTTCTAAACATGATGTGTTCCCTTTTGTCTTAGAGCCTTCATATATGCTATTCTTTCTGACTGAAGGTCTTCCCCTCCTGTTCATCCTTTAGTTTCATTTTAAATGTCACTTCTTGAGAGAGGCCTTCCTTGACTTCTCAGTCTAAATTAAGTGCTTCTCTCAGACTCTCAGAATACTTTCTGATTTTTCCTTATAATAAGAGTTTGTAACTACATAGTTAATTGTGTAATACTTTGTTTAATATTTCTTCTTCCCTAGAATTTAAGTTACATACATGTAGAAACTGTGTCTATTCATTGTTGTATCTTTAGAGCCTAAAAGAATGTCTCATGGATAGTAGGCCTCAAGAAATATTTATTGAATGAATGAATAAACAAAGAATGATTGCAGATGCCTATTCATTAAATAGATAAGTGCTCATCATACTAATATAGAAAAGCAGCTGATATGATCCTTTTTAAAAATATAAACACAGTACAAATCTATACATATAGACCCTCTAAATCAAAAGTAACAAAAAATGGTAGTTAAAATATTTTTAAAAAATTTTCTTGTATGTATATATAAACTGGCAAGAAAGTGAGGAATATTCATGCCAGACTCTGTATAAATGCAGGAACCCTGAGATTAAGAGAAGCTCTGAGAACTTTCTCCTCGAGGACATTTGTTGAATTTGTAAATTCAGTTTTCATGGCCTTGAAGGGCTAGGGGCAGAAAAGACAAAAGAAGATTCAAGATATAAAGTGTAACATGAGATTTTTTCCCTCATAAAGGCAGGACCCAAAGAGTTATACCCTCAATATTAGGGAAAACTAAACATGAATGCCTATTCCCTTCCTAGGACTGCAAAAAATTACCTGTTTTAAACCTTGGTGCTGACTGGAGAGTGAAAAAATTTCCTCTGAGAATTCATTACCGTGAGCCAGTCCTCTTGCTGGTTTATAGTTTAAATTCACACTTCTTAGGTAGGCCAAAAAAATCTTAATTCAGTCATTTTTCTTTAAGTGTCTCCTGACTAGTATGCCCTGGTCACCTGTCAAAAGTAAATGCAAATCTTTTCGGGAAGACCCCACCTTCATCCCAGGCCTTAATAATTTCCATAGAAAGTTCTAGGAAAAAGCATAACTCACAGTAAAATAATAGGAAGAATGACAATACCAATAATGATAATGATGATGTCAATAAGAAATAATCATTCAAGGTAATAAGTCATCATGAGCCATCATGGCAGAATCGGATCCATAGAATTTTCAGCTGTTGAAATTATCTGACACAGAAAATCAGTAAGTAACTTTAGTGTCTCTAGGAATAAATAAAGCTTTAAGGCTGAATAAAGAGTGGTCAGATTCAAAAGAGAATCAAAAGTCTGTTTCTGATACTGATGGACCAAGGAATGCAAACCAATCCTTTTTCTTTTTTGAGAACAACTCAAAAAGCTGGTTGAAATATTTTTAAAACCTTGAAGACATTTGAGAGCTTCCAAGTCAGTGAAAAAAACAGCTATATGTAATAAATTTGAAAATCTAGATTAAATCCAAAAATTTCTAAATATATATAAAATTTCAAAGTTGACAGAAGAAATGGAGAACTTGAACAGATGTAAGATTACAGAAATTAAAATAGTAGTAAGACCTCCTTTCACACACACACACAAAAAAACAAAGACAAAAAAACAGGTACAGATGATTTTATGGATGAGTTTGTCAAACTTTTAAGGAAAAATTCATTCTTGTTTTATAGAAGGTTTTCCAGAAACTAGAGGAAGAACAAAAGATGATCAGCTAATTTTAGAAGAAAGCTATAATCTTGATTTCCAAACCTGATAAGGACAATAAAAGAACATTTTAGGCCAATTTTACTTGTGGATATAAATGCAAAAATGAGCTACAGCTATGCACAATAACATGAATAAATCTCACAAACATAATGCTGGTCAAAAAGGGCAAGTTGTAGAAGAATGTAATCGCTGGGATTCCACATAAATTTTAAAAACATTGAAAATTAATATATGATTTAAGGATATATGCACAAGTGGTCAAACATATAAAGAAAAACTAGAATAATTAATCAAAACTTCAAGATAGTGTTCACTTTGAGGGTAATAAGGGGGTTACTAAGCAGAAATATTTTGTTTCTTGGCCTGTATAATGAAGATACACATGTTCATTTTATCATTATTCTTTAACTGCACATTTTCATTCATTCTTTTATGTACATTACATATTGCACAATTTTTAAAATTTGATGAATTAAAATCTTTTAAAAAGTCATAGCAACCTCGGACTAGAGAGACAAAATCACCCCATCTTCCCCTCTCAGAAAATTTACTAATAAAGTACAAGGATATTTAACTAAAAAACAAAACAACCCAAAAGTCCACAATATTTTGAATTCTAACATTCCAGATAATGACAAAAAAAAAAAAAGAAAAAAAAAAAACTAGTGAGAGTGTAGTGAGAGTGCTTTTCAAAAATTTGGCTAAATCACCAAAACTGTTCCTATTAGACTATCTACTGACTTTCTATTACTGGATGAATCACCTGTTCAAAATCATAGTTACATAATTCCCCCAAGAATGCCTACATGGTCTACTCAAACATATTTGCAATTTCAAAAATCTAGTCCCTTAACTACTTATCCTTTGTACTTTCTTAAATAATCCATACTGTGGTTATGACTGTCACAGTGTACACAGGTAAGCATTTTGTATACCAGGTACCTCATATTTTTTTTGATGAGCTATAGAAAACTTCATGGCATTTTACCAGTTCAGAATTTTTAATTTGACATATAATAATTGTACTTTTTAAATTTTTTTAGAGACAGGATCTCACTCTGTTGCCCATGTGCTGCAGTACAGTGGCACCGTCACAGCTTACTATAACCTTGAACTCCTGAGTTCAGGCAACACTCTTGCCTTAGCCTCTGGAGTAGCTGAGATTACAGGTACTCACCACCATGTCCAGCTAATGTTTAAAACTTTTTGTAGACACAGGGTCTCACTATGTTGCCCAGGCTGATCTTGAACTCCTGGCCTCAAGCAATCTTCCTGCCTTGGCATCCCAAAGTGCTGGGATTACAGGCGGGAGCCACCATGCCTGCCCTAATTATACATATTTATGGGATACGTAGTGATGTCTTGATACGTATATCATATAGTGATAAGATCAGGGTAATTATCATATCCATCATCGCAAACATTTATCATTTCTTTGTCCAATTCAGACTTTTAAACCTCAGATAACCTTGATATTGATGAAATTACTCAGAGATCCAGTGATGCCTATATTTTGAATCAGCTTGGAAAAACCTACTAAAACAGGCTAATTGAGAAGCAGTAATGAAACATGGTCTGGGACAAGCACTGTCACCACCATCATCATAACAATAAAGCCATCTCCATGTCTAGATATTGTGCTAAAAGCTTTATGTTCATTATATTAAATCTTTACAATACTGGAAGATGGATATTATTATTATTGCCATTTTACAGAATAAGACACAGAGGTTTGGAAAGATTAAGTAACTCATTCCAAATATTATAAAACAGAGTAAACAGCAGAGCTGAGAGTAAAAGCTATTTCTGCTGATTCCAATTTACTCAGTCTATGTTATAGCGAGGCTGACTCTTTTGGCCATTTTCAAGTAAATTTAGTGAATCTGAAGCTTGAATGTTTATGGTTTTTTAAAAAAATGATAGCAATAACCTATATGACTCATTTAATTATAAGATACAGAACTGGTCCTGAGCCCATCTGCCCTCAGATCTATTTTTGCCTTCCCTGATCTTGGCATCACAGAGCAGACTAACCTTCCTGTGTCAGCTGGCTTCCTGATGTGTGTGGCTAATGGGACGAGTTTAGAGAATGGGAGGAAAAAGAAGCCAGGTTACTTCTCACCAACTCTCTACCTCTGGCTTTAGGTGGCATTCTCGAGCACCTGCTCTTCATGGCTCCAGCTGCTGCTGGGCATGTTTCCGCCAGGTAACCCTAGTCGCTGGGCTCCTTTAACACTCCTTCCTCCCTGTGTCCCTTTAGCCTAATGTTGTTAGTGGATAATCTCTGGGCTGACCCTTCTAACACCTATGTAATCAATTCCCTGCCTCAAATTTTGTCTGCTTTAAATACTTAGAGTGGCTTCTATAAGCCTGATGGGATCCTGCTGATATAGACATTATCTTGGCCAGTGACACATACAGGTTATTGCTAGTTTGGACTGAAGGACCCGTCTTCCTATCCTGATCATCTCTCATTGTGCTAGTGACAGCCTAAAATTGTCTCATTTTTTCTTTTTACAGTTTAAAGCTTTTAATTCTATCACTGATAATAATACCACCAAGCATTTCTTTTTTCTTGAGACAGAGTCTCACTCTGTTACCCTGGCTAGAGTGCAGTGGCATCGTGATAGTTCACTGCAACCTCCAGCTCCTGGGTTCAACCAATCCTCCTGCCTCAGCCTCCCGAGAAGCTGGGACTGCAGTTGTATGCCACCACACCTAGCTAATTTTTCTAGATTTTGTAGAGATGGGGTCTTGCTCTTTCTCAGGTTGGTCTCAAACTCCAGGCCTCAAGTGATCCTCCCACCTCGGCTTCCCAGAGCTCTAGGATTACAGAGGTTAGCCACCACGCCTGGCCTCTACCAAACACTTTTACATGCTTCAAGTACCCTGAAAAAACAATGTTTCACTACAAGGGCTAGTTGTACCCACAGCCTCTTTCTTTTTCTTTTTTTTTTTTTTTTTGAGACAGAGTCGCTCTGTTGTCCAGGCTAGAGTGCTGTGGCGTCAGCCTAGCTCACAGCAACCTCAAACTCCTGGGCTCAAGCGATCCTCCCGCCTCAGTCTCCTGAGTAGCTGGGACTACAGGCATGTGCACCATGCCCGGCTAATTTTGTCTATATATTTTTGTTGGCCAATTAATTTGTTTCTATTTTTAGTAGAGATGGGGTCTTGCTCTTGTTCAGGCTGGTTTTGAACTCCTGACCTTGCGCTATCATGACCGCCTCGGCCTCCCAGAGTGCTAGGATTACAGCCGTGAGCTACTGCACCCGGCCCAAGCTTCTTTCTGAGAGAAATCTGCAATAGTGCCCCAAAGCAAGAGCCTTGGGTGTAGGAATATGTGGATATGTTTGTTCCTCTTGATTCTATCACCATGGCCACCACTGACTGATGCAGGTGAGTGCCTCTGACCTAAGAATGGCCAACATTTGGCTGGCTGGCTTTCCATGAAGGAACCTGGAGAGAGAGCTTCGCCATCAGATCCTTAGCAACAATTTATCTATACAATCAATTTGTTTCTTTGATCTATAGATTTATGGGGTAAATTAATTGGTATTAGGAGCGAAAACAGAAAGTCACCCTGAGGGAAACAGAAACAGAGAGAAAAGATTATAATGTCATTAGCTGAGCATTCAGGAAAGACTGGCAAACTCTTGCAGTGGAGGGGATGCTTTATTTAAACACTAAAGAAACTTCCAGTTCAGAAACTACAGTATAGTCTCCATCCAGTTCAGCTGTTCTCAGGTACCCATTATTCCCGTGTGATCCAGTTATCTTGCCATTTCCTGTTTTCCTGGATGACTGAGATCTGAGACTAAGATTTGTCTTTATTTTCTTTTTAAAAATTTCCCTGGTGGTTATGTATGGTGGCTCACATTATAATCCTAGCACTTTGGGAGGCGAAGGTGGGAGGATCAATTGAGACCAGGAGTTTGAGACCAGCCTGAGCAATATATCATGACCTTGTCTCTACAAAAATATAGAAAAATTAGCGGGGCATGGTGGCACACGCCTGTAGTCCAAGCTACTCAGGAGGCTGAGGCAGGAGGATCACTTGAGCCTAGGGGTTTGAGGTTGCAGTGAGCTATAATGATGTCACTGCACTCTAGTCCAGACAATAGAGCAGGACCCTGTCTCAAAAAAAAAAAAAAAAAAGACATTCAAGCTTCAGATTAGCTAAATAACTTGCCAAAGGTGTAAGAGTTAGGTGTTTTGATTTTTGTGTTCTTTAATTCTCTATAAACACACAAGCATATGCAAACCACCAGTGATTTAGTTAGTAGGAAAATAGACATGTCCAGATATACTAGGTATCAGATGTTCACTCCTAGGTATACAGTGTCCTTCCCCTTCCATGGGAAATTTACATTTCTGGGCATCTTTTGTGATAATGGTTCTCCCGTTTTACAGAGGAAAGATCAAGCTGAGTCATAATAGGCAGATATTCCACAACTGGAGACCAGATAAACCTATTCCTTCATTCAGAAACACATATTGGGAAACTACTCTCTGGCAAAAATTTGCTAAACACTGGGGATACAGAGATGAATGACGCATCATCCTTTGCCCCCAAGGAATTTTCAGCCCAAAGGATGAGAGATATAAGAAGCAAATAAAGAACAGCGCAGCCCAGGAAGGGTAACAAAGGCACGGGCAAAGTACAAACATAGACCAGATGAACTCCATGGAAGTGGGTGACAGAGAAAAGGCTGTCCGGAAGAAATAACTTTGGCATGGGTTTGGAAAGTTGAATGAGAATGTCAACACTTAACAGTAAAAAGGAAAAGGATGTTGCAAAGAGATTTTAAAAAATACTCAGAATGTAAGAAGGGAAAGAGGAGGGGTGATGGCCTAAACACCAGGGAGATGGTTTCAAGGAAGGCCAGGTATACAGTATCAAAAAAAAAAAAAACATAGAAGTATCTGTCAAGTAACATATTTGCTAAGGCGAGACCAATGGACCTGGCAAGACCATTGATAACTTTTTCCAGGACCATTTCAATATGAGGAGGGAGTGGCAGTTAAGCAAGAATGCAACAGGATCCAGAATAAAAACTGAGATAGACTAGAGTTATCAAATTGAGACTATGTTTCAAGAATCCCAGAGATGAATGAAAATTGTCCCAATACTCTTCTCTAAAGTTGGAAAAGGGTTAAAGAACATAAAAGAACATAGGGAGCAAATGGAATTTGGGAGAATAATATCTAAGGCACTAACCTAAATTGGAGAATCTTTGATTACTGCAATTTTCTGACATGCTTTCTGTTTAGTAGATAAAGGACTATAATAGGCCTATTTGTCATTCCCTCTTTCTTGCCATCAAATGTGTACACATGTATTGTATGGGTCACTTTCTATCTTCTTAGTGTGCATTGTGGAGAGTATAATTTCTACCAACATCTATAATCAGTGACCATTTGACAGATGGGTAGGTACAGAAAGCATGGACTCTGGATTCAGATCACCTTGATTCAAATCCCATTTCCACTTGCTATCTATGTGGTCTTGCACAAATTAGCTAATATCTTTCTCACTTCCCTCATTTGTAAAGCAATGACGATGATAATATCTACTTAATAAGGTTGCTGTTACAACATACAAAATGCTTAAAACAGTGCCTGGCATATAAAAATTGGTATATGTGGTAGCTGTCATTATTATAGTAGTATTACTTGTGGGAACAATAAAATGGAATGTTTGAAATTAAAATAATGCTGAAAAGTCCAAGACTCGTGTGTGTATGTGTATGTATGAGTGTGAAGAAGCCCAACTCAAACTAGTTTTTATAAAAGAGTGAGTGTATCAGCTTATGTAACTATCTTGGATTATTTAGCCAGGGAGAGATTAGTTCTTTCTGCATCTCTTGGGACTATTTGCCACTCTTTGATGGCATCATTTCCTTCTAGCAGAACAGGGAGGAATGATATGGCTGGTAGTCCCAAGCCTACATCCTTATAGTTCATAATGCAAAAGCAAGAGAGGCTTTTTCCCACTCCTACCTCCATCCTCAGCACAATCAGGAAAGTCCAGGAAAGGAAGGATCAACCCAGCCTGTGTCATGTGCCCATCTCTGTAGTTGGAGAAATGGGGACCTTGATTAATAACTCCACCAAGATTACATGAAACTTCCATTCTGCTACACTAAATCTATGCTTATTGCCATATACTATGGTGCCTTCTTAAATCGTATGCTCACCACACTTTGCCTTGTAAGTAAGGTGTTAATGAAAATCATTTTTAGACAGTTCAATAAATAACAATAAAAGTAACAATAGCAACTAATTTTTAGTGCTTACTATGTGTCACACATTGTTCTAAATATACTAACATATAAATTCTTACAACAGTCTTATAAATTGGCATTATTATTATTATTTCCATTTTACAAATGAGGAAATGTAGGAAAGAGCAATTAAGTTGCTTGCTCAGAGATCACTCATCAAAACAGTGGTAGAGCTGAGAATCTCTGGACTCTTCACCTGTGCTGCCAGAGAGTAGGAGGAGAAATCACCTAATATTGTTGAGTATGCAAAAACATATTTTCAAGTATACTCAGTGGAGATTTTGGAATGAAACCAAAAGATCAGTTCAGTTTTGAACCTTCATAAGATGTTGAAGACTAAGAAATGTTTGTTGAAGGTTGGAGTGAATTTTTAAAAAAATTCATCAGTATTCTAAATCACCCAAAGAATATATTGGATACAGTGTATTTCAGTACCCTAGGGAAAAAGTCCACAAAAAAGCGCATTCTTGGGCATTAATCAAGAGCTTACTTGTATAATATTATAAACAACTTTATCTACTGAAGCATTGGAGACTGTCTGTAGACTGAGAGTAAGCATTGGGCCAACATTTGGTTAAGTCAGAAGCTCTTGTTCATATGGAAATCAGGAAACATTTTTAAGGTCCAGAAACACATCTGACATCTCTTTATCCCGTCAGGTGTGTGCAATGTGTCCTGCATTCCTTTGTCCTTCACAGTTACCACCACGCTGTCTATGACTCTCCTCCCAAGACTGTCTGACAAACTCTCGCCTCATCCTTCTCTAACGCTCCTTAATGACCTCAGAAAAAAGGCCCAGAGGCCCTTTTTCTTTTTAGGCAATCACTGCTGATCGCTGTGGGGAACCAAATTTGTAGTCAAAAGAAATTGACAAAATGGGGAAGCAACAAATATTCACAAAATTTCAACAAGTTCTACAAGTTATTCCTCATATTTTACCAAAATGAGACATTTACCAAAATGGGCCAAACCAGTTTTGTCATAGTCCTACCTCAAACTTGCTTTTTGCCTAATTGTTATTTATTGAGCACTTACATGCTGGGCACTGTCTGAATCATTTTACATATATCAGCTCCTCATGACATCTTTGTGAGACTGGTACAGTTAGCATGCTATTTCATATGAGGAAACTGGCACAGAAGGGTTGGCTGCTTGCCAAAGGTGACAATGAATAATAGAGTCATGACTCAAACTGCCAGCTCTAAAGTCTGTTCTCCTTACCACTGCACTCTATGGCTTCTCTGATGTAGCCCCAGTCAGGCCAGACAGTTTGAAAAGTGGAAGTGTGTACCAGTTTGGGGGTGCTGAGTGGAAGTACGGCTTAAGGGCTGACTGTCCTGGCAGGCTCTCCTTGCCAGAATACTTGGCAAGATCACCATTGCCTGGTGACTGCTCCTCAGCTTTCAAGATTCAGAAGTAAGATTTTATCAATTACCCCTCCTCCCCCCAGAGATGATGAATGTCTTAAAGGCAATTCACACTGAACAAACTCACAGGACACTGATGTAACAGCCAAATGTCATGAGGCATATTCCTTTTCAGTGTCTAGAAACTCTTACACTCTATCTGGGACTCACTCTTTCTGCTATCAGGGAAACTAGAAAACCAGGGAGTTTATTAGTGAGAGTGGAATTGTAGCAAGGGAAGTAGAAAATTTGAGAGGCAATACAGGGTAAGCACCCCCAATCCACAAATCTAAGACATGAAGGGCTCCATAATCTGAAACTTTTTGAGTGCCAACATGATGCCACAAGTGGAAAATTCCACACCTGACCTCATGTAATGGGTTGCATTCAAAACACAGATATGTAACACAGTTTATTCAGGGTCCCCAAAGGAAAAAAGACCCTTCTACTTCTGCGTGAATTTACTTATGTATAAATAAGCATAAGAAAATTATTGCTTGTTGACAGCATATAAATTCAGAGTCTGGAATGATGGTGATGCCATAAAGCCACAGATTGTACACGTGGGTAACTGAGATAGTGACACCTTTGCTTTCTGATAGTCCAGTGTACACAAACTTTGTTTTATGCATCTTAAAAATATTGTATAAAATTACCTTGGGGCTGTGTGTATAAGGTATGTATGAAACATAAATAAATTTTGTGTTTAGACTTGGATCTCATTCCAAAAATATCTCATTATGTATATCCAAATATTCTAAACTGTAAGAAAATCTGAAACCTGAAACACTTCTGGTCCCAAGCATTTTGGATAAGGGAGACTTAACCTATATTTCCTTTAGGCTTTGGGCATGGCTAATTAAATATTCCTTCTCCTATCCCAGAGGAGACAACCTGATGGCCCTTGTTCTCGGACTTAATTCTTTATCAACGTTTCAGGGCTGGATGGACATGTCCAGCATTTGTCTCAGTAGCTCTCTGGATATTAGAAAAGAAAAATCTTACCCACGTTGATGAAGCTCTGTAGGTGGCTTCAGTCTGTGAGACACAAAACAGGTATAAAGAACAGTCCTTGCCCTTAAGGAGGTTGCAGCCTCATTATGCAGGTAACTAAGAATAACAAACATCAAAGTTTGTAATACAAACTCTAGGTTCCCAGAAGCCAAAGGGATCAGAAAAGATAAAGATTACTTAGAGCTGGTATAGGTCATTGATTAGAAACCTTAAGAATGGGTTAAATTTATATTGGAAGAGGGGAAGGATAGGACGTCCCGGTGGTATAAAGATCATGAAAGGGGGTGTATTTCCAAGGAGAACAATGCAACTGAAGAGAGAGTCATTGCAGGATAGATGCAGTGAGGCCTCATAACAGCAGACCTTTAGAGGCAGGGAGGGAATTTAGATAAGACAAGTTTGGTACACAGGGGGAGAGTGTGTTAGGGAGGACATCCAGGGGGCCACTATGGTAATCCATTTCTGACATGCTGAGGGACTTAACTGGAGAGAGGCAGAGAGGAATGGATAGGAAGAGCTAATACTTGGAAGCAAATATTATTAGGTCTGCATTATTTATTAGGAGGAGTGAAATAGAAGAATGGATTCAAAATATCTCTTGGGTTTCTCCTGCTGCCCACTGGTGTTTATGTTTACCCAATTTTCTCTTCTTCCCTTCTCTTTCTTTAAACTGTCTTCTCCCACCCACATGTAAAACTATGAGGAGTAAAATCAGGTCAAATATTTCTGATAAACTCTTTTTGGCCAGTTAATGAATGTTTATCTCAATGGGGAAAGAATCTCAAGAATCAAGAGTCCTCATTACTGTTTTTAGGCTGCCTTCTTTGAACATTGAGCATATACTTTTTTTTCTTTTCAATTCTTTCTTTTTGATATTTAGGTGTTCCAAAGCAAAAAGGCTGTATTTCCTTATTCTACAATAGAATTATTGGATACTGCCTTTTTTTTTTCAGTTACATGTACACTTGAAACTATCTTGAGTTTCATTATATTCCTCCAAATATTGATTCTTCTGCAAACACTAACAAAGATAAATTGAAGTTAATACTCTACACTTCATTCAGAAAAATCCCAACATTCTTTATAATGTATACTGGTGTTATTATTTTATGTAGACACACTGCACTTCCTTAGTGCCTTTCGTCTGAGGATCATAAAGTACACAGCAAACATTCATTAACTCTTACAACAACCATGTGAACTATAATTTTTATGTGTCTATAGTAGATGAATCACCTGAAGGACCAGCATAACACAGCCTTTGTGGGGAAGACCAGGCTTGGCACAACTTGATGTATCAACAACCCGGTCAAATAGTTTAGATCGGGAAAGTAGGCATCATTTTTTTTATTTTTTATTTTTTTTATTTTTTTATTTCGGCATATGATGGGGATACAGATTTTAAGGTTTCAATAAATGCCCTTTCCCCCCCTCCCCCCACAAGTCTGAGTCTCCAGCATGACCATCCCCCAGACGGTGCACTTCTCACTCATTATGTATGTATCTACCCATCCCCCCCCGTCCCCCTGCCCAATACACTATTACTGTAGTACCTATGTGTCCACTTAGGTGCTGCTCAGTTAATACCAGTTTGCTGGTGAGTATATGTGGTTCTTGTTTTTCCATTCTTAGGATACTTCACTTAGTAGTATGGGTTCCAGCTCTAACCGGGAAAATATTAGATGTGCTATATCACCTTTTTTCTTAGAGCTGAATAGTACTCCATGGTATACATATACCACATTTTATTAATCCATTCTTGGATTGATGGGCACTTGGGCTGCTTCCACAGCCTTGCGATTATGAATTGTGCTGCTATAAACGTTCGAGTGCAGGTGTCTTT
>VSMD01057657.1:0-34905 GCA_008750895.1 Mirza zaza | reverse complement strand
CCGCCCTGCACACACCTACCCTACGTGGGCCCCCCCGCCCTGCACACACCTACCCTACGTGGGCCCCCCCGCCCTGCACACACCTCCCCCACGGGGGACCCCTGCCCTGCACACACCTCCCCACGTGGGACCCTGCCCTGCTCACACCTCCCCCACGTGGGACACCCTGCCTTGGGTCACTGCTCCCTGTCCTGTGAGTCCTCCTTGCCCTGTGCTCCTTGTCTTGAGATCCCGGAACCACAGCCCCCGGGAAGCCAGACGCAGCTCGTCGCGGTGGGTGGACACGGCGGGGGACGGCAGAGCCCAGGGGAGGCCGGGGGGCCCAGGCGGGCGAGGCCTTCAGAGTCCACGGAGGGCGGGGTCTGCGGCCTGGAGGTGGGCGGCGCCTGGGTGGGAGCAGCCCGGGGTCCTCCTGGATGGTGCACACGGACCCCATTCCCTTCCGGCTGGGCCCCAAGTCATGGAGAGAAGCTGTGTGGGCAGGGAGCACTCACGGGACAGGGAGGACCTACAGGATAGGGAGCAGTGACACAAGGTAGGAGCACAGTGCAGGGCAGGGAGCACTGGCACAAAGCAGATCCTCCCTGTCCCGTGAGTGCTCCCTGCCCACACAGCTTCTCTCCATGACTTGGGGCCCAGCCGGAAGGGAATGGGGTCCGTGTGCACCATCCAGGAGGACCCCGGGCTGCTCCCACCCGGGCACCGCCCACCTCCAGGCCGCAGACCCCGACCTCCGTGGACTCTGAAGGCCTCGCCCGCCTGGGCCCCCCGGCCTCCCCTGGGCTCTGCCGTCCCCCGCCGTGTCCACCCACCGCGACGAGCTGCGTCTGGCTTCCCGGGGGCTGTGGTTCCGGGGTCTCGCCGCATTTGCCGTGGTTTCCTCCAGGACCGGGTTATAATTTCTTCTGGGTGCATCGGTGTAAGCACAACTCAGCACCCGGAAAGTGACTGCTGGTCAGCGGCCGGACAAGGACCTTCTGCAGAGCAGCGAGCTCATCCCCCGAGTGCTCCCCACGCTCCTCGCTGCTTCCCAGGTGACCCCGGGCCGGGGCGGGGGGCCCGGCCTCCCCACCGCCTGTCTCTGGGGCCGTCTGAGCTGTGCCCAGGCGGGAGAAGGGCCTGCACGTGTGGCCGGCGCCTGCAGGTCAGCAGTGGGCGGAACCTGGGGAGGCCGCCGGGCCCCGGGTCTGTCCCACAAGGGGAGGAATGCAGGGCGGCCTCGCCTTCCGGAAGGAAGGAGATGTTTTCAATTACGACACAATGCACGAACACGTTTGGAGAACAAGACGCGGCTCTCGGGCTGTCTGAGGATAACTCGGCTCTTGGGGCCCACACAAGCCGCCGTCGCTGGCCCTGCCTGGCCGGACTCGGCTCTCAGGTGGTGGAGGGATGGGCGGCGGGGCTGGGCTCCGCTATCGGGCCCTGGAGGGACGGGTGGTGGGGCGGGACTCTGCTCTCGGGCCCTGGAGGGACGGGCGGCAGGGCCGCCAGCCTGGCACTCGGACCCGCTGCGCCCTCCACGTCACAGGACGACGGGGCAGGTCCCGGCTCCTCCCACAGGGGCAGAAGAACAGGGCATCGCAGACACGCGTGTGGGTGGCCGGGCGGGTGACCGCTCCCCACACCAGGGCACGCTCGGGCCGCCGGCGAGAGGCAGGACAGGGAAGCTCTTGTCCACAGACCACAGCGTCCCCAGGAGGCAGCCGACGCAGGGCGTGGGCCAGCCAGGGCCAGGCACACGCAGGTGCTCCAGAGCTGTGCCGGCCATGCGCCCTCAGGCACAGAGCCACCAGGGAGGACACACGTCCCAGAGGAGAGACCTGTGTCTACACCACCGCAGGGTGGGCACTGAGCATGCCTGGTGTCTCCATGTAGACAGGGCGTGGCCCGTGTCATCATGTAGACAAGGTGTGCCCCGTGTCACCGTGTAGACAGGGCGTGTCCCATGTCACTGAGTAGAGAGGGCGTGTCCTGTGTCACTGGGTAGAGAGGGTGTGTCCCGTGTCACTGGGTAGAGAGGGCGGCGGCCACCAGAGCGTGTGCGGGGATTCCGGCTCTGGCCGCTGCGATGGGCGCGCTGGATCCTGCCCCAGCACCGCAAGGGGCCCCGGGCTGGGCAGACAGAGCAGCGGCAGGTTCAGAAAGGAGAGGCGTGACGGCAGGGGCTGGTGAGCTCCACAAGGGCGCTGGATGCGAGAGGAACCACAGGTGATATCCTGCAGTTCAGAGACATGGGCCTGCGGCTCTCTCCAAGGGGCTGTGCTTTCGGGGGCAGATGAGCTGGCCAGAGGCGGCTGCCAGGGCGGGAGGCCTGGGGGTGCGGACTTTACTCCTTGGGAAGCCAGAGGGCGGCTCCGACAGCTCAGAGAAACACGCCAGGGTTTGCTCTGCAAGGAGGTCGGTGCAGGACGGGGCCTGGCTCAACAGGCGGACAGCACTGGGAGCCGTGGCACGTGTGGCAAAGCCACGCCACGCCACGGGACCAGCTGCCAAAGGCCACCACCTGCCCTGGGGCGTCCTGAACGAGGCTTTCTGCGAAGGGGCTGGGAGGTTGTAAGCAGGAGCAACTGGGGCCCTCAGCGTGGAGCTGCCTCTGAGGAACTTGGGTCCCCATGCAGGGTCCGCAAGGGAGCCCTGAGCATCCAGGGCCCTTCCGGAAGGTGCTGTTAGCACCGAACAGCAGTGGGGACCCCGCGCACACTCCCAGCAAAGGGTCAATAGCCTTTTTCAGCACTTGTTACAGTGGAGGACAGTGTAGAAAAAAGACTTTTCATGAAGTAGTTGTAGTTTCAAATGTGAAGTAGTTACAGTTGCAAACGTGAAGTAGTTACAGTTGCAAACGTGAAGTAGTTACAGTTGCAAACGTGAAGTGGTTACAGTTGCAAACGTGAAGTAGTTACAGTTGCAAACGTGAAGTAGTTACAGTTGCAAACGTGAAGTGGTTACAGTTGCAAACGTGAAGTAGTTACAGTTGCAAACGTGAAGTGGTTACAGTTGCAAAGTGAAGTAGTTATAGTTGCAAACGTGAAGTAGTTACAGTTGCAAACGTGATGTAGTTACAGTTGCAAACGTGAAGTGGTTACTGTTGCAAACGTGAAGTAGTTACAGTTGCAAACGTGAAGTGGTTACAGTTGCAAACGTGAAGTAGTTATAGTTGCAAACGTGAAGTAGTTACAGTTGCAAACGTGATGTAGTTACAGTTGCAAACGTGAAGTGGTTACTGTTGCAAACGTGAAGTAGTTACAGTTGCAAACGTGAAGTGGTTACAGTTGCAAACGTGAAGTAGTTATAGTTGCAACCGTGAGCTCCCCCCGCCCCCGCCACCAAGAGCTCCCTGAATGGCTATGGAAGGATCAATTAATTCCTACTTATCAAAAGTACTTCTGAGAGGTACCGAGGTTTGGCTAACTGATGGAAATTTAAATATGTAAGAAGAGTGAAGATTCTTATGAAATAATATTTCCATCTAACTCCTGCTAGATCCACTTAGCTGCATCTGGGCCTTCAGGAAAAACCATTTAAAGGAAACGTCATGCCAGGCTGCCTCTGAGCACCGCTGGGAGAGTGGAGGTGTGTGTGGCGCAGATCCAGACACCTGCCCTGGCAGCTGGGCCCCCTGTGGTCGTGGCGACCAGGGCGCCAAGGCTAAGGTGGCCCCCTGGCCCGGAAGGTGGCCCTGGGGGTTGGGCTGCAGAGCAGGGGAGGGGGTGCTTGCCGAGCTCCACCCGCTGCTCTTCACATCTGAACATGTCAGAACGAGGTTTCCGGCTCCTCTTATTCACAAGGAAGTGCCTGGCACGCTTTCCCGTTCACAGGTAACGTGCGTGTTTTCCCGGCAGTTTCACCTGTGCAGACAGCAGCAGGCGGGGGAGGGGCCAGTCTGGGCCCAGCCTCACCTGGGCGTGGGCGTCGGGGATGGGCGGCTCTCGGAGGCCGCGTGCCCTGGGCTGGCTCAGCTGCCCTCCCTGCAGGCCCAGAACTGGTCGGGTCTGCCATGCGGGGTCACCGTCACCGCCCCTGAGTCCGTGTCCCGGGCCGCGCTCGGCGCACAGGCATTTCCTGCCCGTGGGGCGGCGCTCGGCAGGGCGCTGGCCTCTCACCCACGGCCGGACGGCTCCTCCGCACACCGAGCACAGAGCTCAATGCCTGTTCTCCGAAGTCGCGGAACACACAGCGGCCTCGCTGTCAGAGCAGCGGAGACGCCGCTGGGAGAACGGCGAGTCCAGGTCTGACGCCGGAGCCCAGAGCGAGGCCCGCTCGGCCCGAGTGTGTGACTCCTCGAACTCGCCTCGGGGCAGGCCCCGAGGGCCGAGCTGCAGGGGCTCCGGCCTCACCCCCAGTTTGGATGCTGCCCGGCCGGAACCGGCCCCTCCCCACACCCCATTCTGTACCGCACGTGTGCACGCGTGTGCTGAGAGAGCCGGGGTCCGGCTCCCTGGGCCGCCGTCTGGGACGCCGCAGGTGGGGCTGCGGGTGCTCGCTGGGGGCACAGCTCCAGGCACAGCCCCCGAGTTACCGACCAGCAGGGAAACGTCCAGGCCGGACGCGGTGTGGGTCTCCTGCGTCTCTTGAAAACAGCTGGCAGCGAGGGCCACGCTCCCGCCTCGGGGCGTCTGCAGGGCCCCGCGCTCGGCCCAACCACACCCGGCAGAAGGCGGCTCCCCGGGGAGGACGGGCAGATGGAGGTTTCCAGCTGGTGTCTCGGGAGACGCGGGGAAGGAAACGGGAAGAAAGAGGGGGACAGAGACAGAGATACAGAGACAGACACAGAGACAGAGACACACAGACTGAGAGACACAGAGAGGGAGACAGAGACAGACACAGAGACAGAGAGACACAAAGAGAGACAGACACAGAAACCGAGAGACACAAAGAGAGACAGACACAGAGACAGAGACAGACACAGAGAGACACAAAGAGAGACAGACACAGAGACAGAGACAGACACAGAGAGACACACAGGGGGCAGAGATGGAGACAGACAGACAGAGATACAGACAGACACAGAGACAGAGGGGGCAGAGACAGAGGGCGGAAGGCGCTCATGTCTGTCCCTCCGTGCTGGGCGTGGCTGGTGCTGCCCCGTCTCTGGGCTGTGCGGGACAGACTGTGCAGGGCGGCAGCTCGTGGCTGCAGAGGAGCCCAGAGCCGCCGTCACCGCGGGCACGGCTGCGCCGTGATGCCTCTGCGTCCCGGGCAGTGGGGGCAGACCACGTGGCCCCGGAGCTGCGTGTGCCCTGGCCCATGAGCAGGAGCACAGGTGGCCCCGCCACGCACACGGGAGGCCCCGCACACAGGCGTGACCCCCGCGTCCACTGCGGGGCCAGGAGACGGGACACGCCGGCATCTGAGAGCGGTGGCTCGCGGGCGGTGACAGCTGGTGACGTGTGGCTCTCTGGGGAAGCCACCAGCGGCAGGCGGGGCGGTGACCCGCGGTCAGAGCCCGGCCTCGGCCCGGGAAGACGGCAGCGCCCACGTGTTCTCGTCACTCAAAGGCCCTGCGGGGACAGGAGAGGCGACACCGGGAGGAGCCGCCAGGCGCAGCCGGTCCAGGCGGGATTTAGATCAAAGCGCAGCTGCGCCCGGCGGCCGCGGCCCCAGGAGGGCCAGGGTGGAGGCCGCAGGCCGGGGTGGAGGCCTCGCTGGGGCCTCCCCGAGGTCTCTGGGCCTGTCCTTCATCGGCCACCTCCCCCGGAACCCCGGACGGGGTCCATGGGCGGCAGAGAGGGCCCGTCCCCGAATCCCACCCGTGTCCCCGGGATGTGTTGGGGTCTGGCCCTCCAGGCTGGGGCAGTGCTCCTCTCCTGGGGAAGACGGGGAGGGACTGTAACCCCCAGCCTTGCTGGCCCTTGGGGGGCCCCAAGCACAGTGCCCTAGGGCGTGGGTGGGGGCTCCAGGGCAGGGGTGAGTGCCCCAGGGCGGGGGTGGGAGGCTCCAGGGTGGGGGTGGGCCACAAGCCACCGGGCACAGCTCTGCTCGGTCTCTGGGAAACCGGCCAATCGCAAAGTGTCTGGGGACCTCTGCCCGGGGACGGGGACTGCGGGGAGGTCCCTCCCAGTCTCCACGCGGCTCCCCACCCGGGACAGGGCAGGGACCCCCCAGTCTTCACCTGGCTCCCCACCCGGGATGGGGCGGGGACTCCGAGTCTCCACCTGGCTCCCCACCTGGGACAGAGCGGGAACCCCCAGTCTCCACCTGACTCCCCACCGGGGACGGGGCGGGACCCACCAGTCTCCACCTGGCTCCCCACCCGGGATGGGGAGGGGACCCCGAGTCTCCACCTGGCTCCCCACCCAGGACGGGGCGGGACCCACCAGTCTCCACCTGGCTCTCCACCCGGGACGGGGAGGGGACCCCGAGTCTCCACCTGGCTCCCCACCCAGGACGGGGCGGGACCCACCAGTCTCCACCCGGCTCCCCACCCGGGACGGGGAGGGGACCCCGAGTCTCCACCCGGCTCTCCACTCGGGATGGGGCGGGGACCCCAAGTCCCTGCAGCTCTAATGGGCACAAAGGGCCGCTCGGGAATCCACCCGATCCCGAGTGCAGGAAGCTGTACCCGGCATCTGCGGGAGCCTCCCGGGCCCTGGGCTAGGGCACTGCTGGCCGGAGAGGGTGGCCCTGCCCTGGCGGACGTGCCGCTCCCTGACAGCGTGGTTCCCCCACACCGGCCAGCACACAGCAGACACAGAAGCCACGTTCTATGCAGCGTGGGCGACACGCAGACCTTGTGGTTCTTGCCAACCAAGCAGGTGCACGACTGGGTCCCGCATGTCCTCTCTGCGGTGTGGGATCCCGCGTGTCCTCTCTGCAGTGTGCAGTCCCGTGTGTCCTCTCTGCAGTGTGCTGTCCCATGTGGCCTCTCTGCAGTGTGCTGTCCCGTGTGGCCTCTCTGCAGTGTGCAGTCCCGTGTGTCCTCTCTGCAGTGTGCTGTCCCGTGTGGCCTCTCTGCAGTATGCAGTCCCGTGTGGCCGTGCAGCTGTGCGAGGGTTTCTTTCGAGTCTCGTCTCCATTTGCGAAATGCAGCCCGTG
Source organism: Mirza zaza (assembly GCA_008750895.1). Taxonomy (NCBI): domain Eukaryota; kingdom Metazoa; phylum Chordata; class Mammalia; order Primates; family Cheirogaleidae; genus Mirza; species Mirza zaza. Next base: position 27,873 of record VSMD01057657.1, on the reverse strand, counting down.
ACCTCCAACCCTGACCTCCGCCCCCAAACTCTCCTTCCAGCTCCCGTCTCTCCACGGCGGTGTGGTCGGCAGAAGAGTGTCCCCAAAGGTGCCCGTGTCCTGATCCGCAGAGCCGTGAACACGCCACCTACAGGGCAAGAGGGACCCTGAGGTCGGAGGTCGCCCTGTGTCATCCCAGTGTCGTCACCGGGTCCCCAAAAGGGGACGGGAGGTGGGGGGCAGGTTGGAGGGAGGTCGGGGCCGCAGGGCAGGGGTCAGAGTGACGCCACCAGGCCGAGGGCGCAGGCGCACCCACAGCGGGGAAGTCTCCGGAAGGAGCCGGCCCTGCCGACACGTCTTGGGCTGGACGTCGGCCGGGGGGCCGCGGGGGCCAAGTCTGCCCCTGACCCGCCAGGCGTGGGGTCTGCCGCGGCGCACGAGGAACAGAGCTCGTCGTGGGAGAGGCTCGTAAAAACATCCCTGACGCCGACACCGGTCCTTTTCAGCTGTGAGTGTCGCAGGTCCCCTCCCAGCCTGCAGCTTCTCTTTTAAGGTGTTTTGTGACGAACAAAAGATCTCCATTTTAATGTGCGCAAATCGCCAGCGTTTTCCGTGTAGCCTTCTTTAAGATGGGACCCCTTCCCCCGGGGCTAGGGACACTCGTGGCCGTGTCTGCGAGGGACTAAATCGGCGGGGAGGGCGCCGCGTACATGGACGGGAGACGCACTCTCCCGCGAGGCGCCTGCCAGAGCAGAGGCCACGGGAGCCCTGCACAGAGCTGGGGGAGGGGCTCCGGCGTGGAGACAGGGACCCAGGGGGGCCCAGGGCTCCGCCCGCGCCCCTCCCCCGGGGCCCGAGGGCATCTGTGCGCCAACGAGGCGGAGCCCGAGAGCCACCCTGGCCCCGTGTCACCGGCGTGTCCACGACAGCTCCTGTGGGTTGCGCAGAGCAGATGCGCTGGGGGGTCCCCGTCAGGGAGATCTGAGCAGGGTGAGGCTGCTGAGAGGGAGCCCCCAGCTCTAGGCCGGCCGACTCGGGCCGTGGGCTTCTCGTTCTCGGTAATCGTGCGAGCAGTTCCTCATCATATGCATGTCCTATTACACATGTGTCCTATTACATACGTGTCTTATCACACGCATGTCCTATTACATATGTGTCCTGTTACATACGTGTCTTATTACACGCGTGTCCTATTACGTATATGTCCTCGTGGTTCTGCTGCTCTGTAGCACCCAGCGTGGCCCCACCCGGCCCGGCCCACAGCACGCGGTGTCGGGCACCAGGCTGCCCACCCCCCCCCGGGGCACAGGACCCACAGCCAAGGAGCAACGGAGGCCAGAGGTCAGAGGGCAGCAGCCCCTCGGCCACCCGGCCTGGCCCAGGCCCCACAGGCCGCAAGTCTCCAGACCTGTGAGCCGGGGCAGCCGCAGGGTCAGACCCGGCTCCCCGCGGCCGCCTTCAGCGCTCCGAGCCCTTCCGCGCCGAGCCTCCCCACTGGCCGTGGTCCTCCTGCGAGACATCAGGGACCCGCAGGGCCGCCCTGCTCCCTCCCAGACAACGGGTCACATGACCGAGGTCAGGGGCCGGGGTCGCTCCCAGGCTCTGGGCCCTCCGAGCGGGGCCCGGCCGGGGCTGCCGCGTGCGTCCGGCGTGGCCTTTGCTCCCACGGCGACGGCGTCCCAGCGGCCATCGAGGCAGAGCGGGCATCGTGGCCGCCACCCGGGCCCGGCCGCCTCATAGCTGAGCCCTGGGGGTCGGGGACCCGCAGCTTCTGCGCCGGCGCGTCAGCACGTCCGAGCCCCCAGCCCCACCCCGCGGCCCCGGCAGTCCCTGAGGTCTCCTCTCCCCTCCACCGCCCGCATGGCCCGGACCGCCCGCTGTGGGCCACACGGGGCCACTTCCGGCGAGTCGCGTGTGGAAGGCCAAGCCTGCAACCCGGCAGTGCTGTTGGAATGAGAAAACCGGTTCTGCCGGCAAACGGCCCGGTCGGGAGTGAGCAGGACGGCCGAGTGACCCCGTGAGACAGAGCTCCTGTCTGGGCCCGTCCTCACCGCCCTGCTGGGCATTGGCGAGTGTGGACGGCAGCTGCCCCGCCGGGGCCAAACTCGAGCCGGGCCAGCGTCACGCAGCCAACTTGCCGTCGGGAAGACGCACGCCTGAGCGGTTACGGTCCCTCCATGACCACAGTCTCTGTCCTGCAAATCAGGGAGAAAACCGAAGAAGCGGCAAGGCCAGAGCCGCAGCAGCTGGTGTGGCCGGAGCACAGGATCCGTCCAGGGCCGGCAAGGGCTCCGGGCCACGTGGGGGGCGGGGCCAGGCCCAGACCCGCTGGAGGGTGGCGTCCCAGGGACGTCCCATGGAGGGAGAGCCGCCGCCCGCAGACCCTTCACCTGCCTGTCCAGGGGGCTCCCTGGCGCCCTTCCTTGACCTTGGGGTCAGGCCCCCCCAGGGTCCTCACGGCACCTCTTCTCACGGACCCCCGAGGACCACCACGGCCAGCGCCCCGAGTGCAATTCTGCCAGACGGAGCTCGGCTCCCTGTGGGTTCACGGACATCTCTTACAGGGACTGTGAGTAATTTGTCTTTGAAGCCGGCCTGTGTGGTGTGCTCGAGCGCATTGACTTTTATTTATGAGACGGTATTAAAAACAGATGAAACACCAATTGATCCATTAGGGTGTTCTTCGGGGGCTGCCAGACACAATAATTTGCAAGATTCAAAGCCATCTTAAGAAACGTTTTTGAATTAAAGCTCCAGATGGTGGCTGAAGATGGTTCTGTATAAATCAAAAGGAACAACAACAGAAACCGAAGAAACGCAAGGACACGCGTGTGTCGGGATCCGACTTGTCCAGTGAATTCTAACGTGAAGATCGCGGCTCTGTGGGCAGAGAGACCCCGACCACATCTGTGCCCAGTTTCGGCCGGGCGTTCTCAACCGGGAAACGGAGAAAATATCTCTCTGCACAGGTATTGAGGCTCAAAGCGATAATGTCTGTCTAAAAAGAAAAAAAACATTTTTATATATATTTCAGGCTAGAAAGGATGTGAAAACCTTGGCACATGATAACTGCCCCACAAATGTTCTGTTATTGTTTCCAGTAAGACCCTGTAAGTCTTACGTTGGCTTCGCAAATGGAGTGCCTGTCTCAGGAAAGAATCGTCAGAGCTAATAAAGTCCGCACAATTGCAGGCACAAAAGTCAGTGGGTTTCCACACACTGGCAATGACCAAAACATAAAGGAAATTAAGAAAAACACCCAGGTGCCACAGCATCAAAAAGAAATAAAAAACTTAGGAATAAACTTAACCCAGGAAGAGAAAGACTTGCAACGTTGACAACTCTGAAACGTTGCCGAAAGAAATTGAAAAAAAGCACAAGTAAATGGAAAACTCTCACGTTCGTGTATCACAAGACATAATATTAAGATATTCATGGCCGGGCGTGGTGGCTCACGCCTGTAATCCTAGCACTGTGGGACGCCGAGGCAGGTGGATCGTTTGAGCTCAGGAATTCGAGGCCAGCCTGTTTAAGAGCGAGACCCCGTCTTTACCAAAAATAGAAAGAAGTTAATTGGACAGCTAAAAATATATAGAAAAAATTAGCCGGGCGTGGTGGTGCACACCTGTAGTCCCAGCTACTCGGGAGGCTGAGGCAGGAGGATCGCTTGAGCCCAGGAGTTTGAGGTTGCTGTGAGCTAGGCTGACGCCACGGCACTCACTCTAGCCTGGGCAACAAAGTGAGACTCTGTCTCAAAAAAAAAAAAAAAAAAAAAAAATTCATATTACCCAAAGGCATCTCTGGATTCAATAAGATCCCTACCAAAACCCCAATGGCATTTTTTGCAGAAATAGAGAAATTCATCCTAAAATCCGTATGGCATCTCACGGGGCCCTGCACAGCCAGGACAGTCTCACCAAGACCAGAGCTGGAGAACTCACGCTGCCTGACGCCCAAACTCACCGCAAAGCCACACGCAGCAGCCCACACCGCGTGGCGCTGTGTCTCAGACACATGGCGCCAGGAGTAGCACGGAGAGCCGGGAATAACCCTCACGTAAATGGCCACACGATCTCCGACAGCGGCCCAAGAGCCTGTGGCGGGGAGAGAACAGTCTCTTCACAGGCGGCGCTGGAGGCCTGGGCGTCCACACGCGCAGGAGTGAAGCTGGACCCTCGCGTGCACGGCGCACAAACGTCAACTCAAACTGGATCAAGACCCCGCAGAACCCCAAACTGTGTCTAGAAGAAAGTGCAGCGGAAAAGCCAGAGAGCCTTGGGTTTGGAGAGAATTTCCTGAACACGGCACCAAAGGCGCAGACAACAGAGGAAAGCAGACCACGGACCACTGGGGGGCTGAACACGTCTGTGCACCAGGGACTCAGCCAGTGGGGCAGCCGGTGGAGCAGAGAACACGTTTGGGGATCCACAGCCCGGCAGGGGCCATGGTCTAGAATGCACACGGGACTCCTAAAACCCAGCTACAGGAAACACACAGCTGGGTTAAACACGGGCAAAGGAGTACACGTTTTGCTAAAGGAGAGCCATGGTAGCTATGAGCACACGACAAGGTGCCACCACTCACCTCGGGGACACCCGTCCTAGCACACTGAGCCACCTCCTCACGGGCATCGGGTGACTGTCACCAAAGCCCAAAAGTGAATTGTCAGCAAAGATGTAGGGAGATGTGGACCCTTGTCCACTGTTGCTAGGAGCGTACCCCGCTGCCGTGGAAACCGTGGGGTTCCTCAAACATAGACACAGAACTGCTGCGTCATCCGGGGGTCCCACTCTGGACACGTCCCCAGCAGAACTGAAAGCAGAGCCGTGGTGACGCTGCGTGGCTGCGTTCACAGCAACTGGCACATCCGTGGACGGTGACCGGATAAGCAAGCTAGCTTGCATGCATGCACACACACACACACACGCGCGCGCACATGTGCACACACAGACATGCATGCAAACACACATGCACACACGTACACATGTGTACACAGACACATACACACGTACATGCACACTGACATGCATGCACAAATGCACACAGACACACATGCACACAGATATGTGCACACACAGACATGCGCACGTGCACACGTGCACCAGATTATCTGGCCTTACTGGCCTTGAGGAGGAAGGGAGATGTAACTTGAGCTGTAACACAGGCAACCTTGAGGCCGTCACGCTAAGTGGCGCCAGCCAGCCACGCAGACACGGACACTATGTGGTTCCATCCCGTGAGGGCCTTGAGCGGCCAGCCGCGTGGAGACAGTCCACGATGGTCGCCGGGGCTGGGGTGAGTTAGTGTTTAGTGAGAGCCGCATTTCCGTTTAGGAGGATGAGAAATTTCTGGAGACGGCTGCACAGAAATGCGAATGTGCTGAACACCATGCAACCGAACACTTAGAAATGACCGAGACGATAAACTCCGTGTCGGACGTTTGTTACCACAATAGAAAAACAGCCACGCGCCTGCGACAGGCACCGGGTTTGTAGAATGGAGACTCGTTGCTGCCCTCACAGACGTCGCTGTCTGCAACGGAGACCGGGCAGGTGCGTCAGCAAGTGCGGTCGGCCCTGGCGTCCACACCCTGGTCCTGAAATGGGCAGGTACGTCACCATGCCGGCCAGCCGGACGTCACCCCCGGGGCCCTCCCTCCGTCCACTCAGCCATTCCAGCAGGGAAAGGCCCGAGAGCCCCTCTCGCTCGGGTGTCAGATGCGTCTCCGAACGTCACAGCCAAGGAGACCAGAGTGCTCACGCTTCGTCCGACTCCTCGGATCGGGAGAGAACGCGGCAGGCAGACCCCACATCCGTGTCTCCGGCCGCCCTGGCACCCCTGACCCGGCGAAGTGTGGGGACCCAGGCCACCGGCGGGCGCTCTCCCAGCAGCGAGGTTCTCCCGGGGGGACTTGAGCCAGGCAGGAGGATGGGACGCCCACACCTGCCAGACCGGACCTCGGGACCCTCCAGGCTCCTCCTCCACAGCAGCACGGGAGTGACGGTGTCACCAGCCCTTGCAGAGGCCTGGGGCCGGGACCGCGTCTCGCCACGTTCCAGCGGGAGGCGCTCAGCAGCTTCCCACGCCCCTCGCAGGGCCTCTCCCTGCGCCGGCCCCGAGCTGCACAGAGCGAGGGTGCCGTTCCAGCCCGATGTGTGTTCAGCCACTTGTCTGCTGGGAAACGCGGCCAGGCCCCAGAGCAGAGGCCACGCAGGGCAGGGCTGGTCCGGGCCACAGGCCCCTGGGGCGTGTGAAGAGGGAGCAGCACTCGCGTGGCCTGCGCTTGTCTGTGCCGTGGCCGCTCCTACCGCTCCTGCCCTCCTGGTCCCCGTGGGTTTTCAGCCTCAGCGCCCTGGGCGCCGCCTCCACCGTGGGCCTCCACTCTGTGGGCTACGGACACAGCCTGGGCTCCTCCCCCGGTGAGAAGCCCCAGAGTGGCATCCCCCAGGGACGGGGCTGTCCCCAGAGCCCGTGGTGTCCTGTCTCCGCAGCCACGCTGATGTGCGTAAAGTCCTCGTGCCCTCCGGCCACCGCCTGGTCTCACGTGCTCTGTCCTGGTGTCCGTGGCCGGCGTCTTCCCGCCCGGTTTCTGCCCAGCCCTTGGCGAGGCTTCGCCGGGACCACGGCACGGGCCCGGCGACGAGAAACGAGTCTCTGCAGCCTGTGGGCCACGCTCCGCCCGCCACGGCTCCCAGGGCGGCTCCCCGGGGTGGCAGGCAGGCCTTTCGACTGAATCCAAATCCTACAGAACAAGTCACTTGAATAGAGGGATTTATTCTGTGCCATTCAGATTTGGTCGAGGGGATTTGGGGAGCCACACGTGGCCTGAGGCCGCAGGTCCCCAGCCCGCCAGACTCTCTGTGATGCTGAACAGGCCACACGTGGTCATTCTGCACCCGGCACTGCAGATCTTGCCCTTGGTCCTGGTCAGGTTTCTGCCCGGCCTGGAGAAAATGCCATTGGTTGGTGCAAAACGTCACTGAGAGAACAGATGAGCCCAGCGGTTCTCGAGGGGGAACTTTGCCCCGGGGGCTACTTGCCAACGTCTGGAGACACTTTCCGCCGAGCAGGGCACAGCCAGGGAGGCCGTGGGACCCTGTAAGGCACAGGGCGTCTCCGCAGCAAGGACAGCCCAGCCCGGCGTCGGCAGGCCAGGCTGGGACCCGGGCCGCGGGAGGCAGGCGCACAGCGGCAGCCAGCTCTCTAGGAGTGTCACCGGCGTGAGCGGCGGCAAAGGAGAAAGGCTTCCCCAGACGCCAGAGGTCTCCGGCCTGCCCTGCCCTGGCAGAACACGGGCTGAAAGACGCTTACACCAGTGCATGCAGAAGGAACGCCCCTGCGGCTGGCGGACACGCGTGTGCTGGAAGGAGCGGCCGCCCAGGAGGGGCCGTTCTGGAGACCCCGTGGACAGAGGCCACAGGGACGGGGCAGAGCCGCCATGCCTGGCCGGCTCTGCCGCAGTCTCAGAAATCGGAGCGTGTGCGTGTGACGAGCAGATGGCCAGGCCCGACGTGTGCCAGGTGTTTTAATGAGCCCTGCCCCGTGGCGGGGCGCACATTCCCGCAGTCACCTAGGATACCCGCTGAACAGCAGCCCGGCTCCAGGGCTCAGGTGAAAACCCTGAAAAGCCGTCGGCATTAGCATGACAAAGAGCCGCCACCTGCAGCCGTCCCTCCCTCCCTGCCCTGCCCGGACGCCGGTGCTGTCTGTCCTTTGTCTGCTTCTCGTAAAGAGCATCCCTTAAGGAGCTTCGCTAGGCCGGCTCTAAGCAGAGAGAGATTCTGCTCAGAGTAAACGTCGCCTGTCGTCTTTCGCCCTAGAGACTTCTCGAGCGGTTTCTCTCCACGAGCAGACGCGTGCCCCCACCGCCCCACCCGCGCTGCTCCGTGCCTGCCGTCCGCTCCGAGTGCTGCTCGTGAAGCTCTGAGGAGCTGGATCTGTCTTCCCTCGGCCGTTTCTACCTGCTAACGTGGGCGCCGCGGCGTCAGCATGCACCTGCGCGCCAGGAGAGCCAGCCCGCTGGGGTCGGCCGGGGAGCCGGCGGGGCTCCGGGAAGGGCAGAGGGGCGGCAGGGCCGGGGGGCCGTGTGGACAGCTCAGCTCCGCGGGGCGGTGGGTCCCGGAGGGGCTTTGTGTGCGAGGCCCGAGAGCCGGCCACTGCGTGTCATCCTGTCCTCGGCCCCGCCTCCCCAGGCCGCGAGTCAGCTCTAAGAGAAGGGGTCTCCGGGCGTCCTGTCCTGCGCCGGGGACAGGACGGGTTCTCCAGGCCCCAGAAGGAGGCCCCAGAAGGAGGCTCTGGGCGGGAACCGGGCGTCGCTGGGCCCGAGCACGGCATCCGCAGCAGCCCGCCGTGTCCCCAGTCGCAGGGGGACTGAGAGCCTCCGGGATGCGGGTTTGGGAAGGTGTGGCCGTCACATCTCGGCCCGAGGTGACGCCGGGGGAGACACTCGGAGACGCCGGTGGGAACCAGGCCGCCGGAAACCGGCACCGTGCTCCTTGGGGCGGAGCCGTCCTGTGTCCGCCGGCTCCTGGGAGGCGGGAACGGCTGGGACGCTGGGTCAGAGAGGGCCTGGGGGACCGAGGGCCTGGTGACGAACGAGCCTGCCAGGCTCCGACCTCACCCGGGCCGGGGGTCCCCGCGCCACCCCTCCCCCATGGCTGTTCCGGCCAGAACTCACCTCCACTGAGCTCCTGCCCTCGCTTGGACTTAGAGTCGTGTGCTAGACACAGAGTTGAAGTCTGTTAAATGAAGTCTGTGTTAGCGCCTTGAATTCAGCTCGTAAGAAACGTTTCTTCTAAGCTGCATTAAGGTGCTACTTTCTTTTTAGGTGAAGATGTAGCAGTTTTGGGGACATTTGAATGAGTCAGAACACAGCATCTCAAGGTGTACAAACACTCCGTTGCAATGGAAGGCACCAGTGTTTAATGGATATTTCAGAAGTCATCTGTGAACAGAAATATTTTGGCACCAGACATATTTCTGTTCCTTGTAATCTGCGTTCTGTGTCCCCCAAAAAAACCGGCTAAATCCAAACCCACCCGATGAAAACTCCACGAGAACAAGAACCTTGTTGTTCTCATTCAGAGATACATTCTCAGCTTCTAAAACAGCGCTAGGTACGTAAAGCTCACCCGAGAAGTGTTGTGGACTGACCCAGAACACACACGCACACACGTGCCCCGCAGACGCACACCACACGCGTGTGCACGTGGACACACACACGGTGAATGTAACCTGCCCGACATGTTTTGTATAGACTTTTATGGAATACAAGCAGTTCTTTGGCTAATTCTAAAGTTAGTTTAATTCTAAAATTATAACAGAAATGTGACTATTGGCGTAAAGGTGTTTATCGTATATCACTAAGTGAAAAAAATCAGATCACACAGCAGGATGGAAGGCAGGATCCCGTGTCGGTGTAACAGCACAGACTGCCCCAGGGAAACATTAGAGGGCAGAGCACCGCGGGCTGTCGGCAAAGTTTTCTCCCCCATCCTTATTCTCACATCTCCCGTCTTTCACCGAGGCGCACGGGTGCCTTTCCTGGGGCGTCTTCTCCCAGGCCTCCGGCCCCCGGCACGGCCGGGGCAGCTTCCGCGTCTTCTCTTCGGGGCCCGAGAGCCCCTGGGTTCGGCTGAGCCCTGAGCCCAGCCGCGGGGAGTCCCCGAAACGCCTGCTCCCGGGGGGCGGGTCTCCCGGGTCCCCGCTGATCCCGGGGAGACTCTGGGTTCTGTGCGGAAAAGAGACGACGGTCGCTGCCGCCCAGCTCGTCTGGAGCCCGAGGCCGAGCGCCGGGGCTCTACTGCAGTGACGTAGGGTGATGTAGCGTGACGCAGCGTGATGTGGCATGATGCAGCATGATGTGGCGTGGCGCAGCGTGATGTAGCGTGACGCAAGGCCGTCCTGTGTCTCGAGAGTCCCTGGCGGATGGCAAAGAACGTCTCCCTCTGAGGACCTGGCCCCTTTGGGGAGGGTCTCGGCACACCCTGTGCAGGGTCAGCTCCTCCCAGGTCTCTTCTGACCCCCCAATCCCCCAATCCCCACCCCGGGGACTTGGACGCCCGCCGTGGGCCTCAGAGCGGGGCCACACCGCAGCCGAGTGGCCGGCTCGGCCCCTCCCTTCCGTTAACTGCAGCGGGGAGGGAGGGGCCTCGGGCAGAGCCACACAACTCCACGAGTAGGTCCGTGTGTTGAGTCAGGCAGGCCCCGGCCTTCACGGAGAAGCAGGCACTAACTGGCAGTCTGCATGATTAATCATTCAGCCCCCACCGGGGTGAGTGGACGCAGGCGGCTGCTGGGGCTGGGGGTGCAGGACAGGCCGCCGGGCTGGGCACTGGGAAGGCGTCCGCCTCCGGAAGCACCTTCTGGGCTGGGATCCGAGGTTGGAAGGTCCGTGAGCGTCCCGAGTGCTTATCTCTGCCTGCAGGAGTGTCTGAGGGAGAGAGAGGAACTCCCACCGCCCGCCCAGGGAGGACGCGCGCCCTGCCCTGCCCTGCCCTGCTCGCCGCAGGCTGGCGGGGGCTCTGAGGGACACACCGCACACCAGGAAGCCGCGGCCGCGCGAGGTCACAGGCCGCAGGGTGCGTCCTCGCTGCACAGGAGGCTGCCCCGATGGAGGAAGCTGCTCCCTTCCACGCAGCCCTCGCCAGAGCACCCTCCTAATTTGCTGCTGGCTCGGAGACAAACAACACAGCCGCCGTGCCAGCTGGGAAGAGAAACAGGCCGAATCTGCATGCCCGGGCAGCCCCTCGAGGTGGGACGGGAGGAGGCTCTGGTCTGCTTGCTCTTTTACGGGACGAAAACCAGAGTGGGCGCTTTTCTCTGGCCAAACGTGGGCAGTTCAGTCACGACGGGGACTCTGAGACCTGTGGACTGGCTACTTCAAACCGCATGTTTCAGAATAGTGAGTTCTTTCATTGTCACTTTAGGGGACACTAATAGAAAACAACATGGAAAAATAGAGACCCACGAATGTACACTGACTGCACAGTTCCTGCCTCATGGCTTTTCTACCAAAGATTTTAGATAGAGGAGTAGGTAGGTAGGTAGATGGACAGGTAGACAGATAGATAGGTAGGTAGATAGGTAACAGAAGGAAAAGTTCTGATATCTCAATAACTGTGGAGAAGGACAAGTTCTGGTACCTCAGTAACTATGGAGAAGGATAAGTTCTGGTACCTCAGTAAGTGTGGAGAAGGACAAGTTCCGGTACCTCAGTAAGTGTGGAGAAGGACAAGTTCCGGTACCTCAGTAACTGTGGAGAAGGATAAGTTCTGGTACCTCAGTAACTATGGAGAAGGATAAGTTCTGGTACCTCAGTAAGTGTGGAGAAGGACAAGTTCCGGTAGCTCAGTAACTGTGGAGAAGGACAAGTTCCGGTAGCTCAGTAACTGTGGAGAAGGACAAGTTCCGGTAGCTCAGTAACTGTGGAGAAGGACAAGTTCCGGTACCTCAGTAACTGTGGAGAAGGACAAGTTCCGGTACCTCAGTAAGTGTGGAGAAGGACAAGTTCCGGTACCTCAGTAAGTGTGGAGAAGGACAAGTTCTGGTACCTCAGTAACTATGGAGAAGGATAAGTTCCGGTACCTCAGTAACTGTGGAGAAGGACAAGTTCCGGTACCTCAGTAAGTGTGGAGAAGGACAAGTTCTGGTGCCTCAGTAAGTGTGGAGAAGGACAAGTTCTGGTGCCTCAGTAAGTGTGAAGAAGGACAAGTTCTGGTGCCTCAGTAACTGTTGAAAAAGATAAGTTCTGATACCTCAATTACTATTCTGGAACTTCAGTTACTGTGGAGAAGGGTAAGTTCTGGAACCTCAGTAAATGTGGAGGACAAGTTCTGGTGCCTCAGTAACTGTGGAGAAGACAGGATTCTCCTACCTCAGCAACCTTGGGGAGGGACACATTCTCCTGCCTCTCCTGTGAGAAGAAACCCAGGCTCTTGGCGAGTGTGGTCCCGGTGTGGACATCGCCAAGGGCTTCCTGTCCATGCGCTTGTGGACTTGGGAAGTGCGGGGTGGGATGAGGTGGGCTCTGGCTCCTGTGAAGCTTCTCCACTTCCACAACCAGGGGTGGAAGATTATCAGAGCTTAGAGCCTCATCGAGAAGAGGAACTCTCTTCTAATCTTCTGTAAAAACTGCATTTCGAAGGGCCCATGAAAGAAGTGGGGTATCAACGCCCCTCCTGCACCAAGGGAGTGCGCCTGCAGACACACGGAGAAGAATCTGGACGATAACTTAATGCAGGGACGCAGCTGAAAATCAAACCCTGACTAAAAATACGACAGTGTAGGATCCTGGCTAATTGTGGATACGATGGTCTGCGTCTGAATTGCAGCTGTAGCACTTCCCAACCATGTGACCTCAGGCTGGTCAGCTAAGTCTCTGTGGCTTCAGTTTTCTCATTTGCAAGGCTGGGATGATAAAGTCATTCCCGGGGTAGGTTTGCAGTGAGAAACACGTAATATGATGCAGACAGAGCCCTTAGAACAATGCCTGGCACAAAGTAAACGTGCAATAAGTATTAGCTATAAAAAGCTTCTTGCCCTGAGAAAAGTGTTAATTAGATCATGGTGAGCCTGCAAATAAAGGCCATTTTCCTTCAGAAGTGCCAGTGGGGGCCTGGCCTTGGTTCCAGCAAACTGAGTCAGCTCAAGACTGGGGTTTGCTCTGCCTTGTTCTTCGGCCAAGCCGGTCCTGAGGGGAAGACGTTTGAGAGAGCAGCTTGGTCAGAAAGAAATGTCACTCCTTGGAACAGCAAGCCTGACTGTGGGCGTTCAGGGAATTCCCTCAGCTGTCCCTGGATGCCCCACTGAGCTCCTTGCTGGGCGCCACTGTGGGTCGCTGCTAAGCCAAGCCGCCGGCACTCGCCGGGTGCCTCTGTGTTCCCTAAAGATGGAGAGCCGGAGCGCCGTCATTTTTCACCCAGATGCTTCTGTGCGTCTCCCTCCCTGGCTGGCGCAGGTCACCCAGCACAGGTGCAGGTCCTCACCTCAAGGACCCCACAGGCCGGCTGCAGGTGAGTCTGCACCTGTGTGGCTCTCGTGGGGCCTCGCCCCTGCCCGGTCGCGGGGACGGAGCCGAGTGCCCAGGACAGAGGGAGGCGAGGCCTCGCCTAGTCAGCGAACAGTCCCCCCACGCACCTCCTCCCCTGCCGGGCGCCAGTGTCAAAGGAGCAAACCGGAGAGGGCCTCGGGGGGCACATGCCGCGGGTCTTCTGACCCACACGCCGGTCGGTGACGAGCCCGTCCCCACACGGGAGGACGCAGGGCACGATCCGGCCCCTCCGAGCCTGCACCTGAGACTGTGCTGGCGGCCGTGTTTCTGTCCAAAAGTCGCGCTCGCCCCAGCACTGTGCCGTCCCTGCCTCCAGGGCCGCCCCCCTGTGCAGCGGGTCCTCACAGCCCCTCGCAGGCCTGGGCGGGGGAGCCACCGAGCGACAGACCTGTGTGCGCAGTGGCCACCACACGCCACTGCGGGGCTTTGCTTCTGCTTCTCTGACTTTCCGGCCCTCCAGGCTGGGCCCGGCACCCCGGGGCGATGGGGTGGGCCGAGGGTGGGTGCAGGGCGGGGCCCAGCTTGGCGGGAGGATCTCGGGGGCCCGAGTGCCTGGCCGCTGAGTCACCTGCAGGCCGGGCTCCACTGCAGCACTGGCACCAGACGCCTGGCCCTGGGGCCTGCCTGTTCGGGCGGAGGTGCCCAGGCGTGGCGTGTGTGGGGGCGGGAGAGCGTCAGAACACTCAAGACACACGTGTGCACACCACAGGCGCGTGGACGGGCAGGTCACGGCTGGTAACGGAGGCGCACCTCGACCTCGCTGCCCTGGCTACGCCACGGCCCGTCTTCCGCACCTGGTGTGCCCTTGGCCAGCGCCCGGCAGGGCCCTGGGCTGCGCGGGGGACAGCCCCACTGCAGCCCACGAAGTAGACAGGATTGTTCTCTTTTGCCCTGGACACTCGGGGAAACTGAGGCTCAGGGAGCGACACACCGAGGCGCAGAGCCGGGATGTGCTCTGGGCGTGGGGACCGGGGCTGTGTCCGCAGACGGCCTGCCTGGGGACCGGTGCGTCCTCCATCACGCTACGACATTCAAACCGAGTCCTCAGTCCTGGCTGATGGGTGCACGTGGGCCTCACCCGGCAGCGCGTGTTGCAGTCGGGGGGAGGTGCACGGGCTCCGCACACCCCCCCTGTGCCCACGCATGGGAGGCCGGTCTCCGCCGCAGAGAAGGTTCGAGCTCAGGTGGAGGCGGCGTCTCCTCGGTGAGCACCAGACGAGGCTCACAGCACGTTTCGCAATTTTACCAGGAACTCGCGAGTTCACTGAGAGCTCAGTTTAGGATCAGATGTTGTTCGCAGGAAAGAACCGGTGGGAGCAGTGACTCACGCTCTGTTTACATTCCCAGCAAACGGCGGTTCTCTGCTCGGCCTCTGCCACGGCTGTCACCGGCACTAAGTGCATGAGATGGCTGGATTTCTCAGACTTGGGTTTTGTGCTACGGTTTGCCTGAATCAGCACTTTGTAGGAGATCTGAATCGAGACCAAGAGTTGATGTTGTACCAACGAGGATGAATGAATTTTTGTCACATCCTTCCCCGTGGGGACATTAGTCATTGGTGGCACACGCAGTCACACGTCAGCAAACAGGGACACACGAAACCCGAAAGGGAGGAGTAGGTGAGGGCAGGAGAAAGAGTAGAACCAGGAGGTGGGTAAAGTCCAAACCTCCCTAAGTGCTCCCTGCGTGTCAGAGCCGGGGGACCGGGTGAGAGGTGACGGGAGCAGCCGGGTGGACAGGGGCAGAGGAGAGGCAGAGATGGAGACAGAGAGACACAGGGACAGAGACAGACAGAGACAGAAATGGAGACAGAGAGATAGAGACAGAAAGAGACAGAGACAGAGATGGAGACAGAGAGAGATAGAGACAGAGAAAGATAGAGATGGAGACAGAGAGAGAGAGACAGAGACAGAGATGGAGACAGAGAGAGATAGAGACAGAGAAAGTTAGAGATGGAGACAGAGAGAGACAGAGAGAGACAGAGACAGAGATGGAGAGAGAGATAGAGACAGAGAAAGACAGATGGAGACAGAGAGACAGAGATGGAGAGAGACAGAGATGGATATGGAGACAGACAGAGGCAGAGACAGAGAGACAGACAGAGACAAAGACAGAGAGAGACAGAAAGAGCAGAGAGAGACAGAGATGGAGATAGAGAGACACAGAGACAGAGAGATACAAAGACAGAGATAGAGACAGAGAGAGGCAGACAGAGACAGCAGTGCGCCCCCCTCCAGGACTGGGTGGACCCAGTGGCCCCACACCTGCCCAGCTCTCCTTTGCTCTCCCAGAGCCAGGGGCTGTCCTTGGGGTCCCAGGGCTGGGACGAAGCTGCTGGCTGCCCTCAGGCCCTGCCAGGGACAGAGGAGGTGACTTTGTCATAAAGACGGCTCCAGAAGAGGCCCGTGGCAATCTCAGGGCTGCCCCCGTCAGTCAGAGCCACACACGGCATCGAGCCTCTAAATGGCCTCGACTCCAGGAGGCGTTGAGCAAAGCCAGTGACGGTGGCAGGTCCTCCCCGGGCCGAGGAGGAGGAAACACGAGTAGGGGTCTTCCGAGTTGAACCCAGGCTCCTGACTGGGAATCCGGGGATATCTCCAATGAATTGTGGCTAAACGATGGGAAACCCGTGTTTTGGGTTTGGATGAGTCAGGCGCGGTGCATTCTGGAAAGTGACGATGGAGCGGGGTGAAGGCCCCACAGACTGCTGTCCCAGGGCGGGAGCAGGAGGCCTCGCAGCCCTGGGAGGAGGGGCCAGGTTTCTCGGGGACCCTGTGGTGTGAGGCCTGGGCTCTGTGGAGGAGCAGCCCTGACCGGTGGGCCCCGCCTGGCTGTGCCCGCACCAACCCCAGGGCGGCCGCTCGGAAGCCCGGAGCGGGGATACCACCTCGGCCCTCAGTCCTGCGTGTGCTTTGGAGTCACCTGCAGGGATTTAACCCTCACACCTGGTCGCCACACCCAGACATTCGGGCGTCTCTGCATGGGAGGGAGCCCCGCCCCCATGCTGTTCAAGAGCCCCTCAGCGATTCCAGTGTGTTCTGGTGGGAACCAGGGAAGAAGGTTCCACCCCCATGATCTCCCAGCACCGAACACCCCCAGCCGTCGACCCAACAACCACAGTGAGGGGACAACAGCACATCCACTGCACACCAGGTCCAGCAGTGCCACAGCCATGGGGCTGGTCTGGGCTCCCTCCTGGGACCTGTCTCCTGTTACCCAGGAGGAATGGGCTTCCGCACAAGCTTCCAAGTCCCTCCGTGGGAGTCTGCCTGGGGTCACCAGGGAGCTCACGGCTCCCATCTCTGCAGCATCCGGAGCTCACGTGGAGACTGACACGGCAGGTGCACCAACTGCACATCCCCCAAGTGGCACTTTCTCAGCAGTGGCATGAAGAGTTCTGAGCCCCTGGACTGCCCTAGTTTCCCCTTCCGCACGGGTGTCCCCAGCATGCAGCAGACCCGGACAGTGTGAGTGAGGGCCCCTCTTGCAAAGTGCCAGCACACCTGACTGCCCAATGAACACACAGACATGTGCACAGACATATGTGTCCACATGTGTACACACACACACGTGAGCACAGTACACATGCACATGCGTTCACATGCATACACATGTTTGCATACACAGGCAAAAGTGTGTGCGCACATACATGTGCACATATACCTGTTCGTATATACGCACGTATTCACGTGTGCGTGTGTGCACGCATGTATGTACAAACATGCACGCATCCATCACCACTATCACACAAGTCTCTCACGGTAAGTACCCGAGGGTAAGAATCTCTGTGGTCCCATGTGACATCCTAAAGTGCCTTCACTGAGGAACACCCCCCCACTGAGGAAAGACCTTCACAGCCACGGGAAGGCACTGGCCACTGTCCCCATCTACACGTATGAACACGTGTGTGCATGTGCAGTCATAGCCTAGATGCCGTGACCTGGAGGAGGACTTCAGGCAGACAGTGCTCTGCCTGGTTCCCTTCCTTGTTGTGTGCTGGGAGGGGACACTGCATGTGCTGAGGAGTGGGAGCCATGAGGCCTTCAGCACGGTGTGCTGCAGCCACCCACACCCCTCCTGGGCCCAGCCCCAAGGCCTTCTCCTGCAGGACTGAGCCACTCCCAGCCCAGGGCAGCCCCAGGCTCTGCATCTGGAGCCTAGCCCCTCCCGCAGCCTAAGGGCTCATTTTCTGGAACTTGCCAGCTCATTCTCTAGCTTGTTTTGTGATGTGGCAACAGCCTCAGTCACAGCCGCCTGAGCAGCCCGGTAAATATTTACACAGGCCGGGCGGCAGCCCCTCCTTTGTGCGCCAGCCCTGCTGGGGAGGCCGCTCAGCCTCTGCTTCACCCAGAGGGTGCCTCCAGCATGAGGCTCATGGGGACACAGCCGTGGCACCATGGCTGGACCCCGTGGTTCTGTGTTCAGAAACGTGGTGGGGGCACCCCTGAGTTTGCTCTCTCTGAACAACCCTCGCCCCCGGGCCTCACCAGAACAGCCGTGCACACATGTGCAGCACTCTTAGGATCCTAAGAATGTTCTGGATCTGGATATCTACTTCCCCGCTGGGGTCTAGAGTTCTGGAAATCACAAATAGGTCTCTTGTGTGGTCCATTCCCCCCATTTTTAACCATTTTTATTCTGCAGTAATTACAAACCATAACACCATGTCCCGTCCCAGTGAGAAGAATCTGTGGGTTTATTACATGAGAAGGTTGGATTCCTGCTCTAGGAGAGACTTTTGTTCTCACCTCCACCTGCTTCAAGTTGCCCCGTAAAGGAGGCCATCCTCTGAGGACCCAAACCCAGGCCCTGGACACAAGCACCGTCCTCTGTCTGCACCTCAGCTGGAGTTAGAACCCCCGTGGGTCTGGAAAGGGCATTTAGGGCACATCTACTTGGGCTTTCCTGGGACAAACAGGAGCCTAGGAGGCCCAGAGGTCTCAGATTTTGGCAAAAGCAAACACGGGTCCAGCAGGAGTGAGGAGGATGGGCACAGAGTGACAGAGAAAGGGGAGGTCATGGGAGACTCCAGCCCCTCACAGGCATGTAGCCAACCAACCAGCCCGAGCTAGCAGCGCAAGACAGCACACAAGGCTGGTGCACACCCAGGGGTGGCTCACAGTGTCTGGGGCTCTCCCACACTCAGGGGACAGCTCACAGTGTCTGGGGCTCTCCCACACCCAGGGGAGCTGCTGATGGTTTCTGGGGCTCTCCCACACCCAGGGGGTGGCTCACCGTGAGTGTCTGGGGACCTCCCACACCCAGGGGATGGTTCATGGTGTGCAGGGCCTACTAGAAACCAGGTGTTTGGGGAAAGCAGAGTGCCCACTGGGTGACAGCCTGCTACCTCTCCAGCTAAAAAGACAGCTGGGATCAGGAATAAAAGTCTGGAATGTCTGGAAAGGGGACCCAGGCACTGAGGGCCAGCACGTGTGAGGTCTGGGCCTCTCTTCTGATGGCCAGCAAGAGTGAGGAGCCCCAGAGAGAGCAGGTGTCAGGGAGGAGAGAGCACCTGAAGCAGGGCACACGCTTGCATGTTAAAGCTGTGCAGGGCCGGTTGCCACCAAAGCCAACAGTTTCTCCAGCGCTTTCATTCCAGCGCAGTTTGCCCTTCCCTAGCCGCCAAAGAATCTCTCCAGCCCTGCATCATTCATGCCTGTCTGGCGTGGATCCACAGGCAGTGTGACAGAGGCTGCTGTGTCCCTTGGTGTCCCTGAAGGGAGCATTTGCAAGGTAGACATCAGGGTGTGGAGGACCCTCCACATGGAGTGGCAAAGCTGAGCAGTGACTGACTCCAGCTGTGGTGTCCGCGTGTGGTGCTGTGAGGATCTGACCCCACCGTGCTTCAGTGTGGCTGAACACTCGTGGAGTCGGGTGGGCCATCTTCCACTGTGGTGAGAGTAGCTCCACGTGGCCCGGACTAAGGTCCATGGCAGGAAACAGGCCCCATCAGCCAGCTGCCCAGAGGACGTGCGGTGAAGGGTCCCCCGCAATGCTGGAGAGTGGAGTGCTCGGGGACTCATGCGTGGAGTGTGCGGCGTGGCTCCTGCCCAGGCGTGGACATAGCCAGCAGGTCTCGCAGCCCTTCGAGAGGCTTCACTCTTTCCTCGCCCACGTGCGGGTGACGTGACATGGCTGGAAGACCAGGCATGTCTCGGGGATGCACGATGTCTGTCTCCTGCAGGTGCAGACGGCAGGCCTGCCCGGACCAGCCCCGATGGCAGGGTGCAGTTGCCTGGCATGGATGGTGCCACCGCAGGGCATGCTGGCTTCCGGCCAGATCTAAGCTCCAAGAACCCGCCTGCTATGTTCCTGCCCCATGTAATGCCCCATCACCGAGACTGTCCTGCGTTCTGGTCGCAAAGGTGTGCTCACCGGACAGGAGGGAGCTGGCGTGCCAGGGGTGAGATCCTCCGGGCACCTATGTGAGGCCCTCGCCGGGCTTAGGCTTAACTTGTGGGAAGCGTCCGGCTGTGGCGCACGGCGGCAGGCGCAGTGGGGAGACGAGGGAGGGTGTGAAGCCAGGTCCGTGGCCCCGCAGGCAACCCAGCGTGGTGGACAACCTGGCCATCCCTGGGCAGGTTCCAGACGGGGATCCGCAAACACTGCTCTGCAAATGTGCAGCTCACGGTCCTCGCCCCGGAGCGGCCTCGGCCCCAGTGCACAGGTTACGGGAAAGGCATGTGCCTGGCCCTTCCCTATCACAGGCTTTTATGATTATGGGAAAGCTGTGCATGGGAGGGAGGGAAGGAGGGAGGGAGGGAAAAAAGCTAAAAGAAAAAGAAAAAGAAGAATGAAACTGCCTTATTTGGAGTTTGTTTAAAATTACTGAAGTGACTCAGGAAAAGAGCAGTGACTCGGAGCGTGGCCGCCCACAGGCATGCATGAGCAAGAGGAAGCGGAGCCCGTGGGAGCCCGGCTTCCCCAGGAAGTGCTTCCCGGAGGGCGCGTGCAGGGGTGGCGGGAACCATGAGCAGACGCCAGGCACGGATCTGACGTTTCTCATGAGAACTGGTTTTTCTTTGTTAGGAGAGATGCCCCATAGGCTCACCTGACACAAGCAGTGTTGCAGATGTTTTCCAGACCTTTCTCTGTGTCCCTCTGATGGGCTTGCGGATGTGATCTTCTAGCAAGTACGAGTGTGGGCCTGTGAAGACGAAGGATTGTGCGCACCATTTCCCCCTCTTGGCCGATGAGGGACTGTGGCCCAGTGAGGTCTGGCAGCCCTCTCGGGGCTGCGAGCAGCTGTCGGCTCTCCCGTCCACACCTGGATGCACGTTAGTGCCTCTGTGAGATGTCCCCGCATCAACACGCCACGATTTGTCCAAGTATTTCCATTTGTCGTTGCAATTTCTTCCCTCTCACAAAGCATATTGCCACAGACATCTTATAGCCAAATCTGTGTGTTCATGGGTATGTCCTCACACCATGCCCGACCTCTCACTCCATGGTGACTCCACAGGACAAACGCCGTGTGCACTTCAAGGCTTGGGAAAAGTGCCACCAAATTACTTCCTAGAGGGGCACCTGCCCCACCCCTTGCTGACCTTGGGGACTCTCCTCCCGGGGGAATGACAGTCCAGCAGGTGCTCTGGCCAGAATGATGGCGAGTGCTCCAGCACCCACACTGACACATCACGGCCACACAGCAGTGTCACGAGGTGGGGCCGCTGGTCAGGAGACTCCTGAGGGGTCCGTGCTCTCAGGAAGGGCTGGGCTTGGAGGAAAGTCCCCTCCGTGTCCCCCCAACAAGGACATGGCAAGAAAGTGCCCCCCAGCGGCAAATGCCACTGCCATGAGCTTGGACTTTCCACCCGCCGGAGCAGTAAGAAATGAATCTCGGGTTTCGTTCTGGCAGTAGTGGGGAACAGACTGAGTAGACAAAGACCGTCAGTTCTGCCCTGGAATTCCGTCCATCTTTAGAATGGTCTCTGGGTGGCCTGAAGACAACCACAGGTGCCATCGTTTCTCAAAGTGTCTGCCAGTGACATAAGCCTAATTCAACAACTTCATGCCATTAAAACTTTGACATGGGCCGGGTGCGGTGGCTCACGCCTGTAATCCCAGCACTCTGGGAGGCCGAGGCCGGAGGATCACGTGAGCTCAGGAGTTCAAGACCAGCCTGAGCAAGGACAAGATGCTGTCTCTACTAAAAATAGAAAAAATTAGCCGGGCATGGTGGTGCATGCCTATAGTCCCAGCTACTCGGGAGGCTGAGGCAGGAGGATTGCTTGAGCCTAGGAGTTGGAGGCTGCAGCGAGCGAGGCTGACGCCACAGGACTCTAGCCTGGGCAACAGAGTGAGACTGTTTTAAAAAAAAAAAAAGGAAAAAAAAACTTTGACGTGATTTCTTCATCTGCAGTCTGAGTTTGTCTGAATGGAGAGGCCAGGCAGGGATTCACGGCAGAGGGTAGGGGTTTGCTCCCTCCTTGGCAGTGTCTGTTTACACGCGAGCTCTGTTAGGGCTCCCAGTGGCCCGAGGAGCACATGCCAGGGACACTCCCTGCGCCTGGGCCACAGCCAGGGGTGCAGATGGGAAGATCCTGCACAGACTCAGAGCGCGGCCCAGCCTGGCCGCCCTGAAACTTTCCAGATGTGCAGAGGAGTCACTGCGCCACCCGCTCAAGACGCCCGGGCGCGGCGGGTGCCTCCTTCCCGCGGGATCCGGAACCGCCTCCCAGCCTGCTCAAGTGGGGGCGAGAGGGCAAGAAGCTTCTGGGAAGTGGCGGGTCGTGCCCTCTCCGTCAGTTCCGGGAAACTCCGAGGGGGCTTGCCCGGCCCTGAGCACCGGGTGTCTGCTGTGGACGCCACGTGTGAACCTGCCCATGACAGCAGCACAGCTCCGACGAGGACCGCGTGGCCCCTGCTCAGGCTGAGACTCCCTGGTCCAGGCAGCGCCTCCCCCTCGGCGGATTTTCGGGTTTTACCCTCTTGGCTAAACTCCTCCGCTCGCCTGATTGGGTCAAGGTGTCCCTCATGTGAATGGGCATCTCCAATGGGCCGCATCCCAGAGCCCGTTGGGAGACGTAACCACTCCAGCTCCTGCGCCCAAGCCGTCCCTCGGGCGAGGGCCCGGAAGAGGGTGTGCGGGCACGGTGGCCTCGGCCGGCATACCTGACGCAGGGAGCCCATCCAGGACTCCGGTCCAGAAGGCGGCCTCGGGGGCTGACACGGAGCGTGGCGTGGCGTGGCTCTCCGTGAGCAGGTGCGGGGAGGACACACCGCTTCCTGGGTCCCCGCCCATCGGGGAGGCCTGCGGTGCCACCCCCTGACCTGTGTGGGGTCACAGCCGGCCCCCAGCGCTGCGGGTCTGAGCCCCGGTCCCCCCGGACTCCCAGCACAGGGACGGGCTGAGGCCGAGAGCTTCGTCACAGAGTCCTGCCCCTCCGCTCTCTGCACTTGCAAGACCTTGGATGACGTCAGGCCCCACCACGCAACCGCCGAGGCTCCTGTGGACACTGTTTCCTGCTGGGGGGTCTCGTCCTGGCCTGGGCCCTGCACCCTCCGCCCTCTGTCCTCCACACTCCACCCTCGGCCTCGCCTAGCCCAGCTCCCGGGACGCCATTGTGGGTGGGGCTTGCTGGGACGCCAGCTGGTGACGGTGCTCTTGGGGACATGCCCGGGAGCCTGCACTGGAGCAGGAGCTCAGAGAACAGGAAGTGGCCAAGGAAGTCCCACGGGACGGGGGTGGGGTGGGGTGGCAGCTTCCGGCCCCAGTGCAGGACACCCCCGGTGTCTCACGAGAGGCCTCGCAGCCTCCCCCCCATCTGGGTCCCGCCCAGCGAGTGGCGACCTCCCGGGTGACGGACGGAGAGGCTCCTCCTCCCGCGCGAGGAGCTGGGCACGGCGTGACACCCCCAGGAGGGCGCCGA
Source organism: Mirza zaza (assembly GCA_008750895.1). NCBI lineage: Eukaryota > Metazoa > Chordata > Mammalia > Primates > Cheirogaleidae > Mirza > Mirza zaza. Next base: position 4,971 of record VSMD01057657.1, on the reverse strand, counting down.
CCGCGACGGTCACACCCTCTAGAGTTTGGTGGTCGGGTCAGAGCCGAGAGTGGGGAGCATGGCCAGGGGACGCGGGCTGTGACAGCCACGGCCACAACTGGGGGCGATGGGGGGTGGGGCCCACCACCGAGGGTGTGACGGAGGTCCCTCCCCCGCCCGGTTCTCAGGCGGGAACGGCCACCCAGGGGCTGCCGGGCGTGGCGGGGGCAGGAAGAGCCGCAGCCTAACTGAGGCCACAGGCTTTCTCCTTCAAACTTTATCACGTGGCATCTGTCGCCTTTCTGAAACTGGCCCTTCCGTGAAGAACTGACTTGGGAAGCGACACGGAGTCGGAATGCCGCACCAGGTCACCGTCCGGTCCCCGCGTGACCACACGTCACGTCCACAGAAGGGAAGACACCGCCCGCGTCGGTCCAGGTCACCAGGGTCCTGCCGCCCCTGTGGGGCCCCCCCGGGCCTGTGTGGTCCCTCGGCGGCCTGGCCCCGCTGCGGCCTGGGGCCTCCGGCACCTCCCCTCAGCCAGGGCGGACGTGCGCGCGCTGGCAGCTTTTAATGAAGAATATGTTTTAAAATATTTCTCTTTTTTTTGCATTTGGCAGTGTCAGAAAGCCAGTTTAACTTCAACACAATAACTGTCTTGGAAATTAATCACCTTAAATAACCCCCAGGAATTTTGATCTTCTAAGGACTTGACACAAAAGTGGAATCTATTTCTCTTCTACCCACCCCCACCACCTTCTCTCTGGGACTTTTTCTCCCAGCTTTTCCCCTCCCTTTTCCCTCCTTCTCTGCTCGGAGCAGGACACCCTTTAACATCACGCACGTCTCTGTCTTTGTCCTTCTCTGTCGCTGTCTCCATCTCTGTTTCAGTTTCTGTCTCTCCCCGTCTTCCTCCGGCTCGCCTGGCCTGTCCCCCAGCAGAGCCTCGAGATCTGCCCCAGGTCCCCCCACCTACCCGGCTGCTCTTGAACCCGGCGCGTTGCGGCTGCTCTCCCAGAACCGAGGCCTCTCAGAGAGGAGCCGTCTGTGAGTAAACAGCTCCCTGAACGTGGGATGGACCGCGACCCATCAGATCGTCAGTCCATGTGCCCTCTCTGCCGTTCTACGCACGGCCCTCACCGGGCCAGTCGCCTGCTAGGCGGGAGCCCCCGGCGGATTGTCTATAGGGATTCTTAGGGTCACGAGCCGCGTTTTGGCAGCCCGGGCCCCACCCTGCGTGGACGGCGTGGGGATCGGCGTCCTACCCGAGACCGCAGCCGCCCCGTCCAGCCTCGACCAGCTCCGCCACGCCCAGGCCACTGCGCACAAGTAGGACAGGGCGGGGCGTCCGGCCCTCCTGGCCTCGGTGCCTGGCCTCCGGGCTCAAGGCCAGCTCTCAGGAGAACGGCTCCCAGGTCCCCCACCCCACCCAGCACCACGGAGTCAGCCTCGTGGCCAAGGCGCCCACTGTTCAGGCGACGGTGGCAGGTCCCCGCAGGAGGGCCATGGGCTGCGGGTCTGGAAGCTGCAGCCGGCACCCTGTCCCGTGCAAAGCGGAAGACAGGGATGTCCCCACCCACGGCAAGGCAGGCCCAGGCGGGGGGGTGCCCCCGAGGGTGGGCAGCACTGGCCGTCACCGCGGTAGGCAGCCGAGGCACAGGCAGGCCGGGTGCCCGAGCTGCGTGGCGCTCCCATGGGGCGGGAGCCGGGACCGGGCTGGACAGAGGGACTGGGCTGGATGGAGGGACCAGGCAGCCGCCTGTCCGCAGAGAGCTGGAGGTGCAAGGTGGAGCCCGCCGCCTCCACTCTGGGAACTCTAGACTTCACTGCAGCTGGGCACCAACTGCTGCCGCTGGCTACTGACCAGGAGCGAGGTGGATTTTGAAAGCAGAACATCTGTTGCTTCATTTTAGGTGAAGTTAAACGTGGTTATACTGGGCTTGCTGAAATCGCCTTTAAACATCTCCTTCCGTTCCCGCCAGCACGCTTCATGAGACAGGTTTCCGTCACAAGAACACGGCAGAGAAGTGGTCTGGATGCTCATCGTCTCTGCTGGCATTATCGGCCACACGGAAACTCGGCAGGGAGGCGGAATGCCGGCGCGTCTGTCCCGTTACAGACGTTAAATATCAGCACGATGTGGTGCGTGTTGGCACAGAGATGGCATTGCGTCGGAAATGGGTATTTCACTCATATTTCATTTAGTTATGGTGCGGAAGGACCAGAGATTCTCAGAGTGTATGTTAGAGGCTTTAAGCAACAGAAGTTCATTTCTCAGGGTTCTGGGGGCTGGACGTCCTGGGTGAAGGTGTGGCAGGTGCAGCCCCTGCCGCTGCTCCTTGCTGGGGCTGCCGCTCACCACGGCCTCACGTGGTGGGAAGAGAGCTCTGGCCTCCTCCCTTCTCCTTCGACAGGGCACTGATCCTGCCGAGGGGCCCACCTCCGTGACCTCTTCATGACCTGGTCACGTCTCAAAGGTCCCGTCTCCAAATACTGTCGCATTGGGGGTGAGGGTTTGAGTGTATGAATTTGGGAGGGACAGAGCTCTGTCCATAGCAGCGATATGACAACTCTCTGTAATGATCACTGATACTCACTCTTTCCACGGAGAATATGTAGAGTCTATGTAATGCAATTCTGTTTTCCCATTTTCCTTTCCTTCTGATTTAATTATCTGAAATACAATTTTATGTCTATTAAATATACTACAGAAATTTGGGTGTTATATTTTTATCCCTTTGTATTTTTTATTTTATTTCTCTAGTAACTCAAATCATATAAATGCACAGAAGATCAAAATATTCAATGTTCCTTCATCACCAATAATCCATCCTCACCAATGGTCCATCCTCACCAGTGGTCCATCCTCACCAGTGATCCATCCTCACCAATGGTCCATCCTCACCAGTGATCCATCCTCACCAATGGTCCATCCTCACCAATGGTCCATCCTCACCTATGGTCCATCTTCACCAATGGTCCATCCTCACCTATGGTCCATCCTCACCTATGGTCCATCCTCACCAATGGTCCATCCTCACCAATGGTCCATCCTCACCAGTGATCCATCCTCACCAATGGTCCATCCTCACCAGTGGTCCATCCTCACCAGTGATCCATCCTCACCAATGGTCCATCCTCACCTATGGTCCATCCTCACCTATGGTCCATCCTCACCAGTGGTCCATCCTCACCAATGGTCCATCCTCACCTGTGGTCCATCCTCACCAGTGGTCCATCCTCACCAGTGGTCCATCCTCACCAGTGGTCCATCCTCACCAATCATCCATCCTCACCAGTGGTCCATCCTCACCAGTGATCCATCCTCACCCATCATCCATCCGCACCAATGGTCCATCCTCACCAGTGGTCCATCCTCACCAGTGCTCCATCCCCACCAACGGTCCATCATCACCAATGGTCCTTCATCACCAATCATTCTTCATCACCAGTAGTCATCATCACCAATGCTCTATCACTAGTAGTCCTTCACCTTCAGTGTTCCATGATCCTTCATCACAGGTGGTGGTCACCATCTCAGTGGAGGCTCCGTGACGGAGGAGGCAGCCTGCCTGCCAAGGGAGGCTGGAGTCAGAAGAGGAGGGAAGTGGAAGAGCTGGCACAGACACCGGCCAGGACATAGAGACACAAACCGTGAGGAATCTCTGAGAACTTGAAGAACATCCTTCTTATTTCGGATTTGAGACCCAGAGAAACGCGAACCTGGTTCATGACACCTCTGGCCCCTGCCTCCCAGGAAGGACTGTCCAGTGTCCCTGTGGTCCCCTGTGGCTGCCATCACTCCCACTGGAGGATGAACTCCCCTGAGCCCCCTTTCCAAACCTGGACGAAAGACATCTGGCCACAGGAGAGATGGAGCAAGGCCTTCTTACCTGCTCCAGCGCCCAGTGGCTCTCCTGGGCGGCAGGTGCAACCCCAGCTGGGACGTCGGGCAGATGCCACATCATCTCTGCTCCCCCTCCAGGGCTGCCTGGGACGTGGATACTGACCCGATTCACTTTGGGGATTACGACCTGCTGAGGCCGAGGCCCCACAGACAGCCCTGCAGGGGTGGGCACGGGCAGGTGCGGGCAGAGGCGCTCTGCCCTCTGCTCAGGCTGAATCCCTGGACGTGGACACGGAGACGGCACTCAAGGAGGGGACAGGGACACTGTGCACAGAGCAGAGGGGAGGAGGGAGGGGAGGAAGGAAAGGAGGAGGAGGAGGAGGGGGAGGGGGAGGGCGGGAACCCTTAGAGAGTAAATTCCATCAGCTTCACGTCCCACCCGTTGCTGTAGCCCCAGGCTGCACCATCTGGACAGACGGCCCGAGAGGCAATCGGGGCCCCGCAGTGCGCCGCAGGCCAGTGCCCTCAGCCCGTGTCCGGCATGGCGCCGCTCTGGGCTGGCAGAGCTGGGCGATGGCTGCCTGCTCCCTGGCGGCGGGAGGGCCTGCGGCGGGGGCGGGCGCAGCGACCTGAGGCAGCGGCTCTAATGAAGTCTCCGGGAGAGGCGGCGCGGCCTCGCCGCACAGATGTCTCTTTGTCCCGCTGACACCTGCCATCTGCTTGTTTGTCTACACGATGCCGCAGGGCAGGGGGCTCCCAATCTGCTGCCCTCCCCACCCGCCCACGGCCACCTCCTGACCCCGGGGCCAGACGGGGCCGCAGAGTTTGTTCTTCCCGCACAGTGGGCTCCGCGGCCCCCACTCTCTGCCCGCTGCCGCTTCCTGGTGCCTTGCTTGGGTGGCAGGAGCAGCGGGAAGGGGAGGGGAGAAGGGGGAGGGGAAGGAGGGGTCAGCAGGAGGGGAGGAGGGAGGGGTGGAAACAGAGGAGGAGGGGAGGAGGAGCAGGAGGAAGAGGAGGAAGGGGGAGGAGGAAGGAAGAGGAAGGAGGATGGAGGGGAAGGAGGAGAGATGGGGAGGAGGAGGGAGGAAGAGGAGGAAGGGAGGAGGGAGAGGAGGAGCAGGAGGAAGAGGAAGAAGGGGAAGAGG